>JAABKM020000032.1:3528780-3539040 GCA_016277805.2 Papilio aristodemus | reverse complement strand
CGCCGTTTTTGTATAATTTTCATTACTGTTTTTCCTGTAAAAATAAATTAAATAATTCTTTTTATAATAACTAAGCGCTCAGTCTTTTCACTCGGACTTTGAATGTATATATATCATCTTCATCCACTCCCTGGAAATATACCTTTTTCGCAATCTCAACGAGGTCCTGGATTTAATAACAAGGAGGTTTTATCTATAGCCATCTATTTAAAAAAACAAAGCCGAGCCCTTGGGCTGTGTTTCTTTAAAAATCATACAGATTTAACGGCCTACGTTGGATATTCTTTTCTAGGCTGACAGTAAAGGAACAATATTTGTATTCTACGTTGAATATTAGAGCAGTTTGCATGATAAACACTAATAAGTATGTAAATTAAATGTTAACACACGATACGTAAATATTGTTATACAGAGTTGTAGATATGTACTATAATAATACAATACATAACAAATGTTTGTCTGTCTTGTTAAATAGGTATACGATTCTCAACCGACGTGACCAGAGACGAAGTCAAGGCTCTGTCCGCTCTGATGACGTTCAAGTGCGCTTGCGTCGACGTGCCCTTCGGCGGTGCCAAGGCCGGCATCAAGATTAACCCCAAGGAATACTCCGAACATGAACTGGAAAAGATCACTCGTCGATTCGCCCTCGAGCTCGCCAAAAAAGGATTCATCGGTAAGAAATTAAATAAAAAAAGTCTTTAATTTTTGTTAATTTCATTTTTATAGCAAAATATGATAAAAAAGAACAATAAAAGAAGGAGTCATCTTTTCTTCTCTCGTAATAATTTTTATGCTGTAGCACTGAAATAGTTTATTGCAAGATATCTATTTATGAATATTTCTTCTGCTAAAATACAGGGATACGAGTAAAAAAAAAAGTAAAGCCAATGCTATAAACTCTTAAAAACAAACAGTATTTGTTTTGCACAACACAACCCATTATGTAAAAAATACAATAATTCTTTATTATGATTACCGTGAAAGAGCATTCAACCATCTGTTCCAAAGACAATTAATTACGTATAAATTGAAGAAAAATGTTTATTGTTTTATTTAAAAAAAAACAATACCAAATTATCTCATCTCTCAATCTACGTTCAATCATCAATGATACAGTCTTTCAATCATGATTGATCATCAGAATTTTCCTTAGCATTACATCTAGTACTTATATAATAATAACCAGGTGTGAATAATTTTAGATACAGAATATCGCAGGCGATAATTATATTAATTTTAGTTTATATCCTTTTAAAACTGTAATATCCTGTTTTCGCTTTTTTGTAATTTACTTCAATTTAGAAATGATGTAATTGAGAGCAATATTCGTGCTTCGCTCCGTATTTCCTGTTTTAATATTTACTTTTATATCTTTTACATTAATAGGTTTACCTTTTACCATTTATGTAGATAGAAAAATGAGCACGAAACATTAATAGATAACAATCAATAAAAGTAATTTTTTTTATATTTTAAATTTTCTTAATGTTAAACGTATTTCTCAACATTGATGTTATTGAGGACTATTGAGGCCAAATACACATAAAAGATAATTCAAGTTAACAATTTAGTTTATCCTTATATTTATCCTTGAATAAACTTTTATGTTCAGTTTGTTGTATTTATTGTCACATGGTTTTGTAAAAGGGAATGACGGTTTTTGACTATGATTCAACATTTTAGTGGGTATTATGTTTGTATTTACTAGATGTGAACCTAAGTTCGCTCTTCATAGTGACGAAGTAGATTTTTTTTTTCGGAATACGTATTAAGAATTAGAAAATTTAAGTTTTAGGGTCTATTAAGATTTATTAATCAATCTATCATCCGACGGTGCTTCTGAAGAATTCGCTAATCACTTTAAAAAAAAAAGTCGATCTTAATATCTTTTTTTTTTTTAATGTTAGGGCCCGGTGTGGACGTGCCTGCCCCAGACATGGGTACTGGCGAGCGTGAGATGTCTTGGATCGCTGACACCTATGCCAAGACCATTGGCTACCAGGACATCAACGCACACGCCTGCGTCACCGGTAAACCCATCAACCAGGTAAGTTGGATGTAAGATAAACATGAAACAACGCAGAGAAAGTCTTAGGCATTTAGTTAGCATTAGTCTTATTGCCACCGCAAATGCAATACTGCCATCTTTCTCCAAATGGCACTTGACAGCTTTTACTGTTAAGCAATATTTCTTTAAGCCTAAAAAAGTGAACCACATAATTAATATATTATATGAAAATCGACATCAGCGTGGTAATTTTAGCAATTAGTAATTCAAAGAAAAAATAAATAGATATATTTATTTATGTCACCAGAAATGTTTGATTTTCAATTTACCACTTGGTTATACGATTCGTTGGATATTCAGTACTAAATAGTATGTTGACGAAACGAATACTAGACGATTTGATTGCAACGCGTTGTCATACAACCTGTAAATTTAAATTTAGTACATACCATGATGATGATATTATGATATGGACGCACGGCCGCAAAATATCATCAGATAATAGGATGGTGCCTACGACTTTCTCTGAAATATGCCTTATGATTTATTCTAATAAAATGTTCTTTCCGCAATTATAACTTGCGTGACCTGGTGACGTAAGCAACAATAAAAAAAATTATTCATGAAACCGTTGCTGCGGTATGTTAATTGGATGTTAATGTAAAATTGAAGCTGGAATACCCAAAATTTGTGTACATAAAGTCAGTCTGTAGACTTTATTACTCGTGTCTTGTATTAGCTATTTAAAAAGATTAGAATATATAGATTAATTAACAATTAGACTGATTGATGCGACTTAAGAAGGAAATGATTTTTTTCAAAATTCCTAGATTTCTTTGAAGTATGGGTATATCAATTTTATAATTGAAACGAATCGTCTTCTAGATGACCGTATAAAGATTAGTTTTATCACGCAGTGCCGACGTTTAATGAATTGCTTGATCATTATAAAATAATCGGTTTTATATACCTTAATTAGTTTGTAAAAATTTGACCTCATGAGTGACACGTGATGATTTTTTTTATCACGTCCCGTCGTTAGTTAACTCTTATCCATATCAGTTGTTTTGTGTGGCAGAAACATTTTCGCTAACTATAAATGCGATAAGCTACAAAAAAAACATAATCGGATAAAATGTAATGATGAAACGACGGTGAAATATGACATTAATTTTTTTTCATCGAATATGTATATTCTGAACAAAGTAATGCAAATTTAGAATCATGCAGATTTTATTATGTGTGAACTAGTAAACCTAAAGACGTTTCACACTTTGGCTTGCCAATATTAATGGAGTCAACTAACCTTTCTTCATTAACCTTTAAAAAACAATACTGTCTCAGAATCGAATGACAGCGCCTACTCGATCCTATTTTTAATCTTTCGTAATTTCTTGTTGACAAAAACGGTTATCAGCACAAAGAATAGGTTTGTGTTAATCCCATAACCATAAAATCTTCTAACATATTCTAAAAACTTTTTATCATTGTTTTTAATAACAGCTATTATTCTAATGGAAACGTGGTCAAATCGCGATTGTCAAAAGTAAAGTTTTATCTAATCTTATCATAAACATAGTTATTCCACCTACCGGAAGGACGAATCACCTTAATAGTTTTGCATGCGATTACAACGCGAGAAATATTCTATCTAGTTACAATAATCGTGGCTGTTTCAAAAAATATTAACCTTCAAAACTTCTGTATAAATATTGAATTTGTCAACGTTTATCCATATTGATGTAAAATGTAAACTAACACCTCGGATAGTTAACCGTTACAATTAAAATAAAGCATATATTATTCGAAAGTTTGCGTGAAAAATTAGATATTGTAATTTAAGTTATAAACCAAAGTACGAAAAAAAAACGAACATAGAAATATTTATTATTCTGGAACAAATTAACTCTGAACATATTTTGGGGTCGTTGATCTCCCAACCTAGTCGCACCTCGTCGCCATTTTAGAAACATCGTCAATGTGCGCAAATATATTTTGTCTGCTCACGCTTTTTTTAGATTTTTTTTTTTGTTCGAGACTTATCAAATGAACTATGTGTCATAGCCCTCAGAATAGTATGCTAAATATTTCTTCAGGAAATTCTAATTTTCTACAGGATTCTAAGAATTCCTTATAATTCCTTCTTATCTATCTATAATACGTTTTAACTGTAATTAAGCAATACTGAATAACATCCAATTGATTCATCATAATTTTAATCGGATTTAAGAAATCGTCAAGAATGACATACGACTGTACACCTAACGGTATCTCCGTTAGTCTGCGCAAAAAATCTTGTCTAAACCCAATTTTAACCAATACCTTATAACAACGTTTCAGTCGGTCTCAGCAGTCAAATACAAATTATTTTACACAACTAATAAAAAAAACACACCGTTAGTATCCGGTATGCGCAGATTTATATCTGTTTGATTTTTTATATAACCACGAAAATCATTAGTCTTCCAATTTCTTCTGTATTATTTAATTTTTCACTCTAAATGTCAAGATATTTGAAAGCTGAATACAATTTTTCTGCTTTCGGGAACCTTATTTTAATGAAATTCAATCATTTTAAAATGATATAGGGTGATTTAATCCAATTTCAGATCAAATAAATTTACTTGTCAAACATAGTTTTGATTCGATTTAGGATCTTTCTGTAGATATAAATATAAAACAATGTGTAACTTCTGGCCTTAACATGGCTCTAATGTAATTGGATTGATTGCGTTCACACAAACAAGATATCTCTTTATGTCGTTGTTTGAACTTGACATAATATAAGCGAATTTATTCACATAGGTTATAAATTTAAGGCCTTTATCTAATTTAATTATAAATAAATTAAATTTCATATTTATAGAATAAATTCTTAAGTTGTAAACGGAAATGGAATCAAAATTAACGGAAAGTTTTTTTTATACGTCAAATAATAAAACTAGTTTAGATTTTTTGTTTTGGATTTTAGCGGCTTTAATATTCCAGCCCACATGAACAAACCTTTTATTCAACGTTATACTATTTATATATAAATAAAACTAAACTAAACATTACATAATATATTTATAATTTTTACCTAAACAATTTAAATTCGATATTCCTGTTTCAAATTATCAAAGCGATTGGTTATATAATTTAACATAATAGTTTAAACTATGTTACAACGTGTAAAAAGGTTAAATACATCCACTTAAAATTGGTCTTGAGTACAAAGGACTTGTGTGTTCACGAAGATACTGTCTACTAATTTTGATAAGAAGCCTTTAGTAGTTTTTTTTAGTTATAAACGAGTTTCAATATAAGTACATTCATTCAGCACGCTTGAAGATACATTTCCCTCGGTACAGTAGAGGCAGACTTCTAAATCTCGTAAATTACTGTTGAAATAATACAAAACACATGTTTCTTGCGGTTGTATAAGTCGACAGATGGAATAAATTATAATTGTCCTATTCCAACCGTTTTAATTTAGCCTTGACAACTCGACACCGAATGTGAATTAGTTATGATGTAATGACGGTCTGTTAAAATTTTGTTATGTTGTGAATTATTTACGGTTGTTTTGTTAAAATTTTACAAAATATCATTTAACAACGCGTTCATTATTTTAAAATGCACTTTGGTTTAATTAAAGAAATTGTGATTTTCTGCCAAATCTTGTGTCGAAAGCGCCAAATGAAATTTGAGTGGGAACATTTTAATGATCTATAATTTTTATCGTCATTAGACAATGTTACATAAAAGTGTTAGTACCTTTAACTATTGTTTTAAAAATATGAAAAGATTAATTGAGACTTCTGTCCTTTAAACATTTCAAGTTGTGTATTTATTAATACTGAATTATCTGTTTTTCAATTTTATACAGATCAAAAATATCGATACAGCTACTGCTTTTATTTTAAAGTATTAACATTTTTGTAATTATTGTTTTGTCTCATTCAGGGTGGTATCCACGGCAGAGTGTCCGCTACCGGCAGGGGCGTGTTCCACGGCTTAGAGAACTTCATCAACGAGGCCAATTACATGAGCATGATTGGTGAGTGTGGTGGTGATTGGTGATAAATTCGATTATTCTATTTTCAAATTTCATTTTAGAATATATATATTACACAACGGATAGTCGATAGGGCTAGAAGATTAGTAGTTGATCTTGACGTTAGAAATAAGATCATTGTTCGAAATTATATTTGATCGAGCTTTAAGTTGATATTGTATCATTAGGCACAACTCCCGGCTGGGGCGGCAAGACTTTCATCGTGCAGGGCTTCGGTAACGTGGGGCTGCACACATGCCGCTACCTCGTCCGCGCTGGAGCCACCTGCATCGGCGTCATCGAGCACGACGGCGCCATACACAACCCAGAGGGAATCGACCCCAAGGTATGGCACTTCTATCTAGAAGTTTAGTATTATTCTTGGTCATAACATCGTAGCGAAAGTAATCGGCAACGTGTGTGCACCACTAAGTACCTAAGGAGCCACATGTTCTAGTTTAGACTTAGATAAAGAAAGATTCGAAATATTTTCTTTAAATACGATTTATGTCTACATTGTAAGATGGTCGTGTTTACGTCTGATGAATTTACAGAATCGTAATACAAGTATTTTTAGCAACGTTTACGTATTATGTACCACTAACAATGTCTAATGAAAAATCGAGCAGGTCGTAGATTACTGTCATTATCTTTTCTATTGCGTTCTTGTTATGCCGTTTGAGAGCGCCTGGAATAGAATTAGTAGGTTGACTATTTTTGTCCACAAGTGTAACCCAAAAATGACAGTCAATGACTGACCGGAGCAAACTTTTGTATCATGAATATAATGTAGCATCTACTTATCTTTTGTTGCATATATTTGCATGTTACATTGTAGCTTTGAAGGGTGTTATGATGTAAATTTGTAGACAACAAAATGCAAACAACTACAATTTATTTAAATGCTTTCCACATGTTAATTATATGAGACCGAGTTACATTTAAATTCTAATTATTTAAACATATTATAATGGTATATGTACATGGACAATTTATGATTTTGAAAAAAAAAATATTTGTAACAAAAAAAAAATACCCAACGACAGCGTAATTTAAATTTATTAATCTTTATTTTGTTGCTTTAGATTCCGGTTTTAATACACAAATATTTGTAGATGGATTTTTCACTATAAAACGACCCATGCGAAGAAAAGATTTACATGTACATTACAGATATGACTATTTTCTCCGGATGTGTAGAAAAAAAAATTACATAGAAAGTTAATTTACATATCAAATAGTATTTGTTGTACGATCGTTGTATGTACGTATAAATCAAAATGTCGGTTTCATTACACAACTAACTATAAATAACAGGAAGAAACTGTGTTGTCCGGCCAATAGAATTAATGATCAAGATGTCTACTCTTTAACATTTACATACATCTATACACACAATAGTAAAAAAAATCATACAAAATAATTTAGATTATTTCATTTTTCATTTAACTATCTCGGTGGCTCAGTGGTATTACGTATACGGTATTGCTGCAACGCTGGTGTCCGGGTTCGATTTTCGGGTCGGGTAAATAATATTGGGTTTTTCAACTTGATATCAGCCCGGAATTTGGAATCGATATGGCACCTATAACATTATGGGACGGAAAAACATATGACGAAATATGGGTGCACTAGTTGCACCTCTGCCTACCCCTTCGGGAATACAAGCGTGGGATATTTTTTTTCAATTTACTTCCTGAAAAAATATAAGATTCGTATTAAAATATTCCAAATAAATTGCGATGTCAATAACAAGACAAATACATAAATTATGATTGAAAGATATGTTACTTCATCTATTTGTCAATGTATGACGTCAGGATGATTACACTTCATAACAACTCAATACTATGTCGTGACTTACACAAGACAACATGATCGAATTGTCTTTAGGATTGAACGACAAGCCATATTGTTTTGTTGTATTGTTTTCATTATAAGAAATTGTTCTATAACAAATCGTCTATAGTTAAAACATAAACATAAATATATTTTTTCTTTTCACAATTCGTAGCTGGTTGGAATTTTATTACCCTAATTACAAATGCACTTTAAAGTTTATTACTTTACTTGTTCATAAAAATGGGTAATAACTGTTAAAAATAGAATTATGAGCGTCTTAAAAATATTTTATTCTATTAAGCTAAATCTCGTGCTTGGAAAAAAAGAAAAGAAATTCCAATCTCAATAACTTTACGGGTCGAGTTTGTCGAGTAAATTTTTGGCCAACGGATTTAGTAACATTTTGTCTTTTTAACACAATAGACAGGTAGACTGCCGGTAATAATCTTTTTTTTATCTCTAACTCTATTTGTATGGACACAACTTTTATTAAGGTCGAGATAAGTAGTGGTTACCGAACCATTACCTAACCAAAACTCGTAACAATATCCTTAGCATGATTTTTACAATATAAATGGTACTTTAACTTTTATTTATTTTTGCCTTCTAAGTCAATGTCATTGTTGCGGTATTAAGGTTCAGTTTTGAGAGTCACTTGTTTGAGGTCCGAGCGAAATAAAAAGCGTGTTATTTGTCCAGCGTATAATTTACGACTGACGACTGTCATATATAATGCATTGCGTTAAACATTTAAATTTATTAATAACATAAAATAGTTCGTCAATTATTGACTTTGTAATATATAATACTACAAGACTAAATATGCGCTCACGCTCGTAACCCAGAGGGGTAGACAGATTATGTAGATTATATTATTATTATTCATAGGACAAGCTCCACTATATTGCGATATGCAAATCTTAACACGTAACATGTAATATTGATTTCACGTTGCTCGACGCTCCCTGTGACCGTGATAAGTCAACAAACAACAAATAAACTATAGCCTTATTTTTTCGTATACGTCGAAAAGAAAGGAAAACTTAAATGCGGCACTGTCTTCTAGAATGTTAGAGATTAAAATGTTCCAAGATTACGGAAGTCTACTTCGGGAGATCGAGCTTTGTAATGATACTTAGTTCCTTAGATGCATTTTTTTTTAATTATCATCTCACTAAGCTGCATTTAAAGTTTTCGTCGTTTTGTTGTACTCGTTCTGTATAATAAAATGAATGGAATCAGTAAAATCAGTCTTAGCTACCATGATTCCGGTAACGTTTGATTAAGTAGGTAAAGAAGTTTAGACATTACTACTTTACTAGAAATGTATCATCGAATGAGATTAAAATTAATTTAATTATCATGAAGCAAACTTCAATGAAGTCAATGTGTTCCAGGCCCTTGAGGACTATAGGATCGAGAAGGGCACAATCGTGGGCTTCCCCGGCGCGCAGCCCTACGAGGGCGAGAACATGCTGTACGAGAAGTGCGACATCCTCGTGCCCGCCGCCGTCGAGCAGGTCATACACAAGGAGAACGCTCACAAGATTCAAGCTAAGGTATCGTAATCAAACAATCAAGAAACCCAATCCATTACCTAATCCATAATCCTCCTGTTTATTTTTTTTTTTTATATAAAACATCTGCTTTTGTAATGTAGATACAGTTATAATGTGACCACTGTAGATGACATCACACCTAAGAAAAAGTTAAGCAAGGTACTTTAAAGTGATACAACATCCGCTGTAATGGGGATTAGGCATATTAATGATTAGATAGACGTGTAAAAGGGAATAAGGAAGGATTTTAAAGTTTCAGAAAAACCCAATACATGTACTATAAGTTTTATAAGATTATATATTATTTACAGTTCTGACGACCCATTTATGCAATAGACATTGCATCGCTCTAATAGTATTAAGCACACTTCTAAACATTAAAAAAAAAACTACAATTTATCCTTGTTAGTTTTTTAAACGTAAATGAAGTTCTATTAAGATAGTATGTAGCAAATCTTACGAAAAACATCTCTGTAAATGGCGGACCGTTTTACATGATTGTTACACAGATAAGATAAAACTAAATATTATCAACACTGTAAAATAGATAACAATATTTCAATGATGGTAAGTAAACCATCTGAACAGTCAAGATACTAAAAAAATCCATGTCATGTTAATAACCTTTTTATGTAACTATATTCGTAAAAAATAGTCCTTATGGAAATTTTTTAGTTCAATTATGTTTTCTTTATGTATTAAAGTACATTATTTTTTATTATCTAATTAAAAACGTACTAAATGTCATAGTTTGTACAAGAAATCTTCTAAATGTACACAAGCTTTACGTTAGAAGAAAAAACATTCTATCT
>JAABKM020000032.1:3517876-3528596 GCA_016277805.2 Papilio aristodemus | reverse complement strand
GCCTTATATATATATATTAAATTGCCGGCATATATAATCAATACTTTATTAATAATGATAAGTCTAGTAACCAAGCCCCTGTTGCTAATTGTAACTTATCAGTACGCTATCAAGTGATAAGATACAAGCTCGTTTTCTCCATCGTAAGAAATATTTTAGGAACACAATCTCAATACATCATTGATATGCCATAACGAAAACTTTATCTTATACGTGTAAGTATCAATGTTATAAATTTGATTATTCTCAGTCGGATCAGTTGTATCTTAGTCAAAGATAAAATATCCTTTCAACTAGAAAACTGTTACTAAGCATTTTAGTACAATTCATTATTAATCTAAAGTTTACGGATTACACCAAAAACTGTTGTCGTAATTTCACATTTTTTATTTCTCGTTCTGCGTTACGTAACTTCCTATAGAGTTTTTAATTAGATCTTCCAGAATAGTCTTTCATGCGTCCATAGATCACACATTTAATAATATTCAATGTTTGATCAATGAAAATAAATTATTATAAATAAAAATAAATTAATTATTGCTTTCTAGTACATGTAGATCATTTATATGTCGTGCAGAATCCAATACTCGGTTAATTAATTTATTCCACATTTTATTATGAACGATCTGTTCCTCTCTATTAATAGTTGATTATTTAGTATTTGTTCCCAGCAAAGGACTCTTTAAATTAATAAAAAGCACACAATGGAGTTATGCTATAACTAGAAATGCACTTTAAAAAGTATTAGCTGTAAAAGTATAAAACAAAAAAAATAAAAATATTCTTCCAAAAACCTTCCCGGGGAAATACCTAATAATTTCCCACATTTTCATGGCGATTAGATGAATGGTTTATACTGTTAATACAGACAAAAATTAATTTTTATATATAGAGATAATATGTAATATATTAATCAGATCATCGCGGAAGCCGCCAACGGACCAACGACCCCCGCAGCGGACAAGATCCTCATCGACCGCAACATCCTGGTCATCCCCGACCTGTACATCAACGCTGGTGGTGTCACCGTCTCCTTCTTCGAGTGGCTCAAGAACCTCAACCACGTGTCGTACGGCCGGCTCACGTTCAAGTACGAGCGCGACTCCAACCATCATCTCTTGGGTGAGTTGATGACACTAAACTACATTAAACGAAACATTCACATTTCACTTTCATAAAAAGTAAACTGTGTGACTAATTTTATTGTATTTTAAAAAACATACATCCTTTTAGAATAGGAAACTGAGTGCAGTTGTATTTTTTTTTAACTTAAGTAATAAATTAATCAGTTAATTAATTATTTACATGAGTAAATTATGATTGTTAGGTATTGAAATAATTTAAGCAGTTATAAATACATCATTTCTGTTTACATAATATGATAAATAATTGAATGACATCTCAAAGTTAATTAAGTAATTTTAGATATTTCTTTCATATTCAACACAATCATAAAATTAATTTTATTATAAGTATTTGTTGATATTCTCTTTCTTGCTTATATTTTTTTTTGTGCCTGATGTTACTGATAAAAATCCTATAAACATATACAACCTGATAATATAAAAATAATGAAATTACTACAGTAATTTTGTCAAAAGAAGTACTGTTTCCGTGAATAGACCACTAAAAAAAAGTATCCGAAGTAGATAAGAAGATTTTATTCTTACATTGATTTATTTGCTCCACACAGAATCCGTACAAGAATCCCTAGAAAGGCGCTTCGGTCGTGTGGGCGGTCGCATTCCGGTGACGCCGTCCGAAGCCTTCCAGAAGCGAATCTCCGGCGCTTCCGAGAAAGACATCGTGCACTCCGGTCTCGACTACACTATGGAGAGATCTGCTAGAGTAAGATAATATTGAATTATTACCAATACATTGCACATAGTTTTTTTTTGTATTCTGAAAAATGTTATTAATTGAGTCTCGTTTTTTCATAGTAACATTCAATAGAGAAGTACATTTATTGTATTCTCTTATTTTTTTACTGGTACCTTTGTCTGTCTGTGTACCACAACAGGCCCGCATCTTAACTGTATCGAATTCACAGCACATAAAAAGAAATTCATAACATGAAAAACTTCCCGATATATTTTTCTCAAAACTTGTAATAAACTTCTTTATCTGAGTAAAATTTATAGTATGATACATATAGTGTATTAACGTATTTTCTTTTTGTCACCAGGCTATCATGAAGACCGCAATGAAGTTCAACCTCGGTCTAGATCTGAGAACCGCCGCGTACGCGAACTCCATCGAGAAGATATTCACCACGTACGCCGACGCCGGCCTCGCCTTCTAAACCATTACCGTTTCTATTAAATATTTGCTGCATTTTGTAGATTCTCCGTTTAGTATCCCCTTGCACAGCGTAACTCTTTAAGACATTTTAATCACAGTATTTTTTTTTCTTTATCGAAATCATGGCGTTTTAATATTATTTTAATTTTAAGTGAAAATTGAAATTTGGATTTGTATTGTCTTGAATTTAAATAAATCTTGTTTTACTGTTATTATGTTTATTTTATTTAATACAATACCTTTTACAGCACCTTGATGTGACATCTAATACTACCGGTATTAAGGTCGATATATCTAATTATACACATAATTTTATTAGTGTTATAACATGTTCTGGCGTAGACTTTACTAACATTTTTTTAGCTTAACCGTTGGTTAAAGGCTATCAATGTAAGCGTAAATATTCCACATAGAAGTTGCTGTCCAAGAACAAAAATGACATAATATGGGTGATTGCAAAAGTAAGACACAATATATATTTTTGTGACTGTGTTTTGGAGAACCTATCAATGACTAGTTTCTTTTACAAAAAGGTGTAGTTTACAGGCACTAACATGTAGTTAAAGAATAATTGAAATCCATTGATGTTTTCAAGACAACTGAATAAATTTTGTTGTTTTTAACGCTCTCTTCTATTTAAACTAAGAAACTTTAGGTATGTTGAGTTAAATCATGATTTGAATTCATGTTCTTTTGCAGACGTTATTTCCAGACACTTCAACTTGAGAATAAAAATGAATAACCAAAATCCAATATATAATAAAATATAAATCCAATACTGAGGACTTTATATACCTAATAAGGTAACGTTTATTTTAAATTAATACAAATAACAGTGTAAAGTTTAAAATATTTGGAATAGCGAAATAAGTTTATTTTTAATGATAATTAGATATTCGCTAATAACGTTTCATTTGATAAACGAGTTATTTCTTAAATGCTATTAACGGTTAACATCAACTATGTTACGAAATGAGTATGCTATATTCTTAATTCTTAGCTTGAAATATTTGTTTCTGAACGGTGAACGCATCCACTTACGTGTATGCTGTCGCTGTCATTGTCAAGTAATGTATATGATAAATTATTTGCATTACGTTTTAAAATAGTATTTTTGGGTAACCGATTCCCTTATAGAATATAATAAAATGTTTATCTCTCCCATCGTCGTTACTATACTAGTCGCTTTAATTAGTGGAATACGTTCCAAAAGTGTAGAGTTAACTTTCGAACTCCCTGATAGTGCAGTGGAGTGTTTTTACCAAGAAATTGAGAAGAATACTTCTGCTTCATTAGAATATCAGGTAACAAACCCTCTCAATTCACATCTCTTTTATATACCGACATTGCCTGGTCGTGAATTTCTGATAAAACCGACCGGGTTTCTGTATAACCTACAGACTCTTTACAAAAACAACTTTAGTTATAGTTATATTATATTCCAGGTTATAACTGGTGGGCAGTATGATGTCGACGTTAAAGTAGAAGGTCCTAATAAACAAATAATATATCAGCAACAGAAAATGCAATATGACTCTCATCAATTTACAGCTCAATATTCAGGTAATGGTTTTTTATGTATATTTTTGATTTAATCTCTAACCCTGTGATTTTAATGTGGACTTAATATAAACAACTTATAAATAATAATTTTGAAAGCCTTAACTATAGTTTTTATATTTACTGTTTTAGGTGTTTACAAAGTTTGCTTCAGTAATGAATTCAGTACTTTCTCACATAAACTTGTATATATGGAACTGAATGTTGGACCTGAACAACCATTACCAGGGGTTGGAGACCATGCTACTGTACTTACACAGGTAACTTTATCTTATTTTCAATAATATATCTTGAGTTTTATTAGTCCTATGAGAGATAATGCTGGTATAGAATTGTAATCAATGGGTGTAAGAGATATTAGGTGGAAGAGTTACCAAAGAAGTTAATATCAAATAAAGTTAATTGTTATTTTTTGTAGTTGGAAACCTCTGCAGAAGAAATTCACTCCGCACTTAACAGGATAATCGATCATCAAACACACCACAGATTAAGAGAGGCTCAAAGTCGTAAGAGGGCAGAAGATCTCAATGAAAGAGTGTTCTGGTGGTCAATGGGAGAGACCCTGGCTATTGTGTGTGTCACATTTGCACAGGTTATGGTTCTTAAGAATTTCTTTAGTGACCGACCGACTTTATACAATCGAATGTAATAGATAAAGTTTAATAGTTTATTTATTAATATATTATATGGGTTAAACACATTGTTTTATTGAAATTTGTAAATGAAATTCACACATTATATTTTTAATGTTACTTTTTAATGAAAATCTAATCTCTTCCTCCTTGTTAACAATGTATAAGACTTGAAAATTTAAAAAAGTGAAACAAATATTGTAAAAATGTATGATTGAAAGTTAAGGTTAGCAATGTTTTGAACTATTGTAAGGATGTCTGCTGATGGAGACAAAAGGAAATTATGTAAGTTATTTGCAGAAGAAGACAGAAGACATTAACTCCTAAAAAAGTGGTTAATATAGCACCCAACAATATTAAAATTAATATACAATACAACTTGGGCTTGGATCCTATGTCAGGTAAAGTGATGTTAGGTTTTTTCAACTTGATATTGAAATTTGTAGCCGATATAGCGATAGGCTCATCCCTTATTACATTATTGGATAGCAAAACACAACAAAAAAAGAGTGCACCATTACCTAGTAACACAAATGTGTCGTATTTAAGAAAATCATTGTTTGGTTGTTTTAAATTTTCAGAAAGGTAAAAATTGTTAAAAGGAATATATAATCTCCGCCACCCTGGTCACAGACGTGAAATTCATTCTCATAGTTTATTATTTGTAAATTTAATCATACCAGTACAAAAAAAAGAGTGAACAATCTTGTAATGCATTGTAAAGTACCATTTATTTACCAAACTTATTGTAAAACATTATGCAGTGAGAACCAAATAAACTAAATTTATTTTCTTCTATTTTTTTTATTTTTTTTTATCCAAAATGTTATAGTATATGATCATTAATTTTAATATTTAACATTTATATCTAGCCCATGTTTCTCCATTGTTTTGTTAAACACAATTTACATGAAACAAGTTTTTTTAAAGGACCAATACTAAATATTAAAGTGAATGTCATTTAATGTATAAACACATTACTAAAACTTGTCAGACTAGTACTATTTAGTTTCATAAAGTGGATAACCTTCCTAGTGAGAGTTATTTAACTAAAGGAATCCTTATTTTAAGAATTACAGCTGCTAATTAATTTAAATAAAAAAGTCATGTTTTCAAACACACCTTTTATCTAACATTTGTCTTTTAAACTCAGGAATATCAAAACAGTTAGGTAATGAAGAACAAAAAGTATAGCAAGGTAATTTTTTATCTTTTCTTCACATCAGTCTTCTGTGAGTTTCAGGTATCTGCCTGTAAAGCCATATAGCTCATTTAGTGTGGCTCAAATTGTAAACACTTTTTTTTAATATAAACATTGCAAGTTAATGCTGTCTTCATTAATCTATCATGAGATGGCACTAAAAGAGAACTGTGTATTACATGGTCCTCTTTTAGTTGACTCAACCAGTTGTATTTAGCTGAAAAAGATTTAAATTGAAGTTTAAAAGATTTAAATTAAGTTTGTTTACTGTCAATACCATATTTAAAAAAATATGAGACGAAAATCTGTTAAAAATTCTGCTCACCTCTCTTCACATGTTTTATGGTAATTGAGTAAACAATACCCACAACTAAAATTGTACATGCCTTTAGGAGATAAAATGAAGAGTAGTGAAAGGATTATAATTAAATGTAAACACTGAAATAATTTTGTACAATATATTATTGTTCCTTAAAAGTATTATTTTATAACACAATTCAAATATTGTTAATGTTACAGGTTATATATTAATGATTACATATTTCAATTTGAATTCATGAATAAAAATCGTATTTTACTACAATTGCCATTCGTTAAATATGTTTTAGAAGTAACTAAGTTGCAAAATATTATTTTGTAAAGATAATAAAATACAAAATAAATATTTAAGTATGGGAATGTCTATAGACATTTAATTAGGTTTAATTTAAAATAATACCAACAAAGCAAACACTCCATTGACCAGCGCACAAGGATATGCTATAAGAGGCCTTTGCTCTGTATCTCCTGACATAGTAACAAACAATCTACTTGCTGAAAGAGCAGACCAAATTACAGCAATAGCAGATAGACTTAGACCAACAGTGCCTTCCAGAGATATGAATATACCCAAGGTAGCAAGTACCACCATTGGCAACATACAATATCCCAGAACACTTGCGACACTTAAAACAGTAAAAACTCCTTCAGTACGGCTCATTAGTGACAACAAACAATACATCAAAATAACTGACATAACAGAGAGCCCATAAACATAACCAAAATGTGCTTTATTGCCAGAGAGGAAGAGACAAACTGCTAAAGCTAAACAAAATGCAATAGGTCCCGCAATATCAGTATCTCTAAGTAGAAAATTTGCATCATCTGCTTTTGATTGCCCATGGAATGGATTGAGTACTGCTAAAGTTTTTTCCAATATTCTATCAGGGTATATTTCCAGTTCATCCAATAGAGGTGGTTCATCAAATTCTGATACTGCTGCATTTACTTCTCTTGGTATAGCTGCGGGGGTGAAAATGCTTGGGTGATAACCTTGATTATTATTAGGTGGTACTAATGGTACTTGAGCTTGATCGTAGGCAAAACTCCGCTCTGGTAGAAACGTCTGGAAGTCTGAAATAACCAAATTTCATTTTAATGACATTTTATTATTAGGAACAATGAAAAATATTAGTTAGGGAACAAAAACTCACCTAAAGTTTGAGAGGAATCAGGAAAATTATTTGAGGTGTTATCAAAAGAATAATTTTGACTATTATCGGGAGGTAACCATGCATATTCATTTGGATTGGCATACCCTGCCATACTGTAAATTTAAGTCTACGTTATATAGCTACTGAAATGATGAAGAATTTTGTGGAGGATATTAGCAAAGTTTTCTAATATTATTATTATTATAAGATTTAAAATTAAACAGTATTATTTGTTATCGATTATCGCACGAATATAATGACAGAACATACATAGATTATTAAAATTAGAATCAGGACTGAAGAGTAGATAAGGCAAAAATTGGTAATAAAATAAATATCACCAGTCACCAGGTCATAGCACAGATTTTATTACACAGATAGGTTATATTTATACGATAATTCAAATAAGGTGCGAAGGGCTTGGATATGAATTTGAATTTACAGAAATTTATGTTCATGAATAGGTAATGTTTTCATTTTATCAAAAAAATACATATCTCATGCCTGTTTTCTCCGAAGGGGTAGGTAGAGGTATAACTAGTGCATCCACATTCCGCCATATGTTTTCCCGTCCCATAATGTGATAGTGGGCGAGCCTATCGCCGTATTGGGCACAAATTCCAAACTTCGGGCTGATATCAAGTTGAAAAAACCCAATATCAGTTTACCGACCCGGGAATCGAACCCAGCGTTGCAACGGTACCGTATTCGTAATACATGATACCACTGAGCCACCGAAGCAGTTAATATTAGTTTAATTTTATCACAGGTAATGTTTACTTATAATATGTCTTTTATGTTGGTTTTTGGTAGTAAAAACTTTAATATGCTACTGAAAAGGTTATAAAAATTTAATTTATTATAATTTGTAAAATCTAAACATTGATTTCAATAAATGGTATATTTTCTTTACTATCAAAATTGAAATAAAAAGCAACGTTGACATTGCAATGCTACCACTGCTACCAACGGTTAAGTTGCTGGCAACTGGTTATATTTTTGACGTTAACTAGCACTACATATTGGTATTATCTGTTAAAGAACTGTGTTATTTATTTAGCTTTCGATTTTGACTTTTGTAGAAGTAGAATACCATAAGCGGGTGTATAGGGGTTATCGTTTGATTTACTAATAAGAATATAGTAACAAAATTCTAATATGCATTAAAAGCATGTGATCGGTAACTCGCCATCTTATTACAGAAATATATATAAGGAGTTTCATTTTAGTTTTATTCCGATATAGCTGTGGTGTATACCAGTGCCCTACATTTTTGTACTTTAGCTCAAATGGAAGAAAGTTGTGTTCTCGTATCGTTCCTTTTTAAAGGCGTGACTTAATATTTCATTTGTAATGGAATGTGTTCCGCCTTTATTCTGGATTCACATTAATTAAAAACTCTTGTTATGTATACTATAGTTGAGATTGCATTAAGCGTGGGGGTGTTAATCACTCTCATCACCGCTCTTTCAGCATGCGTTTGTGGATGCAAGAATTCAAATCAAAAGTAAGTGCATACATATAACATACATTGCTGATGAATATTTACTTTATTCAAATATTTTATGCTACATGTTTATTCACATTTAGAATACATTATTGTTACTTAGACAATATATTGTATTTCAGAATTGAATTGAAAAATCTTCAATTATTTATGTATTTAATTCTAAATGAAGTTATACATTGAAAAAATGTAATTAATATTCTTCATTCATGTCTAATATCTATGATTCATCATACAATTGTTGTAACATCTGAATCTCTGGCATTGTGTTTAGGCTTACCTATGGAAATGTGATAATTTGTAACATTTCATTACAAAATAATCTTTACCAATGTAACTTTTCAATAAATTTTATATACCTTCAGTATTCAGAGTTCTTGACTCAAACATAATTTAAAAGATGAATATTAATATTATTGCAGGACTCAGGTGCTCTTAATTTTGTTTATTAATTATGAAAAACTTGTCAAATTATCAAGTCTATTCTATGCTTATGTTTAAAGTAACCCATCACATCAAGTCATTATTTGTATTTCCGTTATTTTCTATTGAATTTAATTCCATTTTGATACAAAGATTTTATTACATTTAATACTAACTTTCTTATAAACATATTTGATAATGTAACAAAGTCTAAATTTAATTGTACATACAATATTTTATAATCAGTGTAATTGATCCTGTAATCCATGTAAAAAAAGAGAAACAAACATGAAAGATATTAATGGCCCAAAAAATAAAATTGCTGAAAGTCACAGTATCTGGCTCATTAATTAATGGTCACAGCCAGCATTTGGCTTAATTTAATGTCAAAATAAAAATGAATAATCTGCTTCAGTATAATATTTGTGTTAATATAATGTAATGTTATATTTAACAGAAGTGAGTTGGTTGGTACAGCTGGTGTGGTCAAAATCCACATAGATGATGAGGTTCCAACTCCAACACCAACCACTCCGGCTTCCGTCAAGCGGTTTGTTTTAGTTAGCATGCGTTACATCTTGTCTATAGTCTAACATGGACTTAACAAACCCTTAACTGTCATGTGAATGTTGAGGCTTGTTTTACAAATATGTGTACCTTATTCTATATTTATAAATTTAACCCATATGGGCTTGTAGCGGTTTATATTTGAAGTTTATACATCTATGTTTTATTTTATTAAAAGCATCCTTTAAAGATATAAACATAATAATTTAATATCTCCCTGTATATTATGGTCTCGGTTATTTGTAATGTTTATTGTTTTGTATTGATAATTGTCATTTTCATTCAACTTTTATTAAATATTATTTTCTGGTTTACTAACCATTTTTTACAGTTATATAATACCGTAAAATGAACTTTGGACAAGTTCAAGATTTATAGAATTACTAGCAATACAATTATTATTGTATTCCCTGAAGGGGTAGGCAGAGGTGCTAGTGCACCCATATTTGCTGTATGTTTTTCCCCTCCCATGATAGATGGCGAGCATATATTCAGTAGTAAAAACTAAAATATCGCTTTTGACCGACCCAGGATTCGATCCCGCGTACCCAGCGTTGCATCCGTACCGTACATGTAATACGTGATACAACTGCGCCATTGTACGTTTTATGTTTTTGGTTCACTCTGAACTCATCTGATGTTTGGTTCCTGTTATCATTTATACCGTTCGTTAGTTCGCACGATTTTATTAGAAAAAGAATCTATTTTTATTGATAGTCTATTGTGTTTTAATACCTACTGCAATTAGAATAAAAACGATTATTGTTTATGATGGTTTCTGATCAATTTTATCTCGACAAATGATAATTGTATACATATTTATACTATTATACGAACTGTAGTCGTTCACACGTTGATGTGTTTCAACAAAAAGGCAGTTAGTTATTGATTTCTTAGCTTTCACTAACATGAACTAATTATTACGTAGTGTTTAACATTTTTTTAAATGTATTTTTAAAAATAATTGAATAAAATTTAATAATTGCTTTGCATGTGCAGGTGAAATGTTATGTCTTAAATATGGCCGTAAAATTACGCTCAGTAGTAAAAAAGGGCT
>JAABKM020000032.1:3385590-3406773 GCA_016277805.2 Papilio aristodemus | reverse complement strand
AAGTATGTCAATTTCATGCTGAAATATTATTTCCTTGAATCAAGGTTAACTCCATATATACGGCGAACATTCGTTAAGAACTGTTTTTGATAGTCTCGTAATTTAAGTCTTATAAGTCGGCTGCGTGTAAATTTTTGGACAAATTCTTTAAATTATTAATGGATTAATATGTAAACGTTTAATTCACGAAAAGTTATTTTTTATTGACTGTCCCTAATTTCCATTTATGTCGTGAACATTCATTATAAATCTGGTATTCTTAACCTTCTTAGTTAAAATGTAAACGAGTTTATTATAAACAATTAATTAACTTATCTGAAAGTACATTATTTTAGTTATTCGCCCTAATATAACGATTCTTTTTTATTAACTGCGATATCTTTGTACGATTACCGTACTAATTTCCAGTAAGATTTAAGATAAATGTTATCATGAACACTCCAAACATCGAGATAAAGCAGAGAATTTCCCATCGTGTTATCGAGGGAAGCATAAAGTGATAAGGTAGGCTTATAATTTTATAACTTGTATTACATAAAGTGTACGGACAAAAGGCGAGGTAAATCTCCCGATGTGGTAGATGATTGGGTCGTATAAATAGACCGGTCGGCATCCGAGCCGGTCGGGTCCGGACAATGGATTCCGTAGACGAGACGCGTTCCATATGGATGATACGCTAAAGGGCATACGTATAACAAACCAGTTTTATGCAAATTCGCAACATCTTTTGTAAATTAACTAACTTATAATTATAGGATTTAATTACAAAATAAATTTTTCCTGTATCTTTATATACATAACTAATATTACTTTCTGTGTACTAAATATATTCAGGAGTGTAAATGTATCATTCA
Source organism: Papilio aristodemus (assembly GCA_016277805.2). Classification (NCBI taxonomy): domain Eukaryota; kingdom Metazoa; phylum Arthropoda; class Insecta; order Lepidoptera; family Papilionidae; genus Papilio; species Papilio aristodemus. Next base: position 3,405,919 of record JAABKM020000032.1, on the reverse strand, counting down.
GCAAAAGAATTTTAGACTTAGAAACCATGTCACATCATGTCACAAAAATAATTTCATCAGTGATCAATGTTCTCGATGCTCATTAAAATATACAAAGACTAAATCAATGCCAAAACAGGTATGAAATCGATTCGTTCATGCAATGGTAGTAGAATCGTAAGTAAAAAATCTGATTAAAACATTTATGGACGACTTAAATCGCGATTGTTCGCTCGACCCGTGACTTGCCACTTGTATAATAATTGAGCTTGTATTGAGTTCAATAAGGTCCACTTTGTAGGTTATGGCTCGTATTCAAAGTTTTTATGTAAACTCATTATTGGAAGACATTTTGAATTAACTATAAGCGAGCGCACGATCATGCAATATAATTTTATCTACGGTGGAACAAACAGTAATTATTGTAAGCTTAATGAAAGGAATCTTGTGAGAGATATTCGAGTGGTATAACTGCGTACTCAAAAGATAAACAGAAGCTATTTAAACACTACAAGTATCATATTATTTTTGACTCAGTTTTTAACATAATATCGTAATCGCAATAATCTGGTTGTTTTTTTTTATTCTTTAGAAAAATTTAAAATTTAAAATAAAAATAGTGATTTTCATATTAATGAAAAATATTCAAAAGATTTTAAATTCAATTAAATCAATCATATCATAGACATTGACACACATAAACTGCAACTAAACTAATAAAACCATCTGGTCATTAAATAAATATTAACTAGACCATAACCAAGTGTTATTAAAACACATTCTAGAATTATTGGCATTTTCTAGAATTCATACTCATATTAGCCCTAGCAATAAAGTTCAAAGCTAAAAATAGAATTCTATTTGTGAGCAGTTAATACTGTTATCTATTCAACATCAGTCGCACATTACTCAACGGCGATGGGTAGACCGATACCAGATATGTCAATATAGTTGGAGGAAGCCATCACGAGGCGCCTTATCTTGAACGGCGTCGCTAACGCCGGCAATGGCGTCGTTAGAACACGACCAGAATACTAACCGTAGGCTTTATCCAATGAGCCCGGTGATCAATGTAAATTTATAGAAAATCTCATGAATTATTTACATTTCGATTTCCTAATGAATTTGGCGAATGACTAATACAAGTGTTTGTTTTCGTTGATATGAGTTTCATTTGCAATACATTATACAGATCAGGTTTTTGAGAATATTACTCGTTTAGTTTTCGTTTTCTTTTCAGTTCATTGATTATCATATTTAATAAATTGTTTATTCTTTTTCAACTGCCTCTGTAGCTCAGTGGTATCACGTATTACGTATACGGTATGACTGCAACGCTGGGGTCCCGGGTTCGATTCCTGGGTCGGGAAAAATGACATTGGTTTTTTTCAAGTTGATAACAGCCCAGAGTTTGGAATTTGTACCCGTTATGGCGATGGGCTCGCCCCCTATCACATTACGGGACGGAAAACATATGGCGAAATGTGGGTGCACTAGTTGCACCTCTGCCTACTCCTTTAGGGAATAAAGGCGTGAGATATGTTTTTTCTTCTTTTTGATTATAAAAAATGCATATTGTATATGTGTACATAATTGCACTCCTAAAAGATATTCTATTGGTTTAAAATTTTAAGTTTGTTCTATGTGTAGTATTTTGTTTTACTACTCTGTGAACTTGTCAAACAAATCATCTTATAAGTCGAGCAATGGATGTCTTTTTGGATAATGTAATGCACACATCAATCGCTTCAATAAGTAAAATAGAACTTTAGTGAGTGTTTATTCTTATAGACACTTCACAACTTAATATTTTATTTGCATTCCTCGGTTCTGTAATAAACTACGAATATTATTAACATTTTGGATACTGATATAGACTGAGACATAGTCTGGGACATTCCAACGCTTATGATTCGCGTCGACCGTTTCATAATAAATATTGTTATTGTAAATATTTCTTGCTCTCGGGCCGATGTTATGAGTCACGAGAGTGTACTGTACACGTTATGACAGATTCGTTAACAAACATTCGGGTTTATATTATGCGTAAATACAGACATTGATCGTTGTTTTAAGTCATGGCTTAGCGAGAACTGTTTAAATGCAAAGTTACTGAGAGTTATCGCTTACATAAAATATTTTAATAACAATTTATTTAAACGCTCTTAGAAATTTTATTGTGGAAATAGCAGTTTCTAAATGAAAGCGTAACTGACAATCACCGCATTTAGTAAGTGAAAAACAAAAAAAAACTTGTAAAAAAAACCCGAGGCCCATAAGATAATACATTCGTGAAATGGTGTAAATAGGACCCTTACATAATCGAAACGTGATTTACCCGGTCATGGTAAAAGTTACACAAGTTTAACACAAACCTATGTTCGATGACAAAAACGTACCATGTCTTCGTTACAAAACAATAAAGTTACAACAAACCGTATCATTACTCGATCAGTGTGTCGATAAATGTAAACCTTGACGTGTTATTTTCACTTACTTCCGTTATGACAGTTGAGGTTATGTCGGTTATCATATACATAATATCATGCATTTCCTCGCATTGAGCGAAATCTAATGTCTTACAAGTCGAGAACAAAAAATTCTTTAGATTTTTAAATCTTTGCATATGATATGAATCTACTTTATAAAGGTAAGTACTGTACTGTACAAAGCACTTTAGTTTTTAGTACAATCATTGAGAATAATTTGTATGTAAAGTACAGAATGATTGTAAAATACTTAAATGGAAATTGCTGGGCTAGAAAGTTGTGTATTCGGATTACGTCTGTTGAATTTGACGTCGCTGACGCAAGGTTTAATTTAGCCCCGGTAATCCAATTTAAGGAAAGCGACCGCAATCTGAATGGGAGGCTTCACGGTGTGCTGGCGACGGAAATTATCGCGAATGTAGGGTACGATAACATTAACTAACTCAGAACTGTGCGAAATTCAAAACATTAGTCCCGTGACGAGTGTCTGATAAATGACAGGGTCTAATGATTTAATGATTAAGCAAAATATTTAAATTAAAATCATCAGCAAGCCCTACCATTGGAATTTGCATACTGCTTGCTATTTGGCAGTAGAAATAGGGAAACATAATGTAAACGGGCATTTCAACAAGAAAAATAAAATATCTTGTCTTTTGTAAATTTATGCATAAATTATTGCAAAAAAAAAACATATTTCAATTTAAATGGTATACAAGAACTTAATATTGTTAAACATACTATACAATTTTTTTAATACTTTTTATCGTCTATCTCGAGTCGTTTAACCTCGAGATCAATACGCCCACGGGTTCTTGGAACTTTACATTTAAGTATAGGATACATTCGACATTGATGTAGGAGTAAAAAAAGGGATAACATCCATTGAATAGTATTTATTCGGTATACTTAATTTTGTTTAAATAAGCAAAGACGAATCAAATATTTAAAAAACATTCGTATAAAGTATTTCGCACAGTACAACTGATTTGTAATTTACTCCACGACTAGGTATAAATCGATAGTTTAATTATTTAAAGGCACAATACGTTTATAAAAAAAATTATTAACAAATGGTTAACTGCAAATTTGCTGTGTTATCCTAAATAGTGTACAGCATGTGGAATATTCTAAAAAGTATGTTATTATTTAAATAGGGCATGCAGACGAGCGGCCATAAACAAAAGGTTGACGTTGGACAAAGTAATCTTTAATATCTCATGCAACATTTTCATTTAGGTCACCGCCTTTATTTTTCTCACTATTCAGAGATAAAAAAAAAGTATATAGATTCAGTTGGGTTGTGAGTTTGCATGGAATCATTAAATGAAAGTGACTACGCGGTGCAGTACTAGTATGCGTGTTTCATCTAACACGGATATCGGAAGCGTTTTGTATGTCGGTCATTGATTTCAATTTTGAATCATTCGTCACGATTCTGACGTGTTAACGACTAGCTGCAGAACGATAACATGCTCAATGTGTTATTTTAAACGAGTTATACTTTCAAACAGCTTGATTTTAGATCACTATAAAAGTATAAATATTAAGATGAAAATAAAAATCGTTTATTTTTTTTATCGATCCCGTTTAGGTAAAAAAAGATAAACAAGTAGAGCACAATCTTTTCTTTTTCTCTTATTATTTATAAGCACGGACAGAGAGCATCGATTTATATTTTACACGATCTTAGAATCTAAGTCAAAATAGGTTATTTTTTGTGATGTCTACACCCATAAACGACTTAATGTTTGGTGAATTCTTTTTCAAGTATAAAGAAGTTATTATTAACCTATAAATTTTGCCGTGGAAAGACTTAATGTGTCTTTTTTCTTTAATAAACAAACGTTATACAGTTATCTTTTCTATTACACCTATGTACATTTGTGAACCATCGCAAACATCATGTGTGAAATACCGCGCTAATTGTTTATACAACTGTTTATGAATGTACACAGTTTTAGTAGTATTGCAATATAATATTCCTTTCAAAATACAGGTAAATTGTTATTTGTATGCGTCTAGAAAACAAATGCATAACATTTTTATTCAAAGTTATTTTCACAAAACAACATCGAAAGATATGAAAGTGTCCGTTACAGCTCAATAACTGGGGGGATCGAGTTCGGAATAAATTTCGAATATGACTGCGCGCTGATGGCGTGTTAGAGCCCACTCAGACTAATATTAGCGTTGCGTTATACGTTACACTAAAAATCATTAATATAATCGTCATGCGGGAGCTGTAGTCGTATGAATAGGCCTTAATTCCGACAAACACGTGTCTACATTATCGAAGCTGTGCATTATAAATAGAATTACTGTCAAAACGTGGGCATGGAGCCTGTACTTGACAGTCATCTGTTATCTATTGCATTGTCTGTTCAGTTTTTTTTATATTAGCTAGAAAATAAAAACAAAATCAATATCTGCCAACACAATTAATGAAACCCCTGTTTCTGATTTAATTTCATATTATATAATCTTACTCAGTATTAATTTTTCTCTAAATTCCCTTACATAATTATAAAAAAGTGCAGATTTAGTGTCTTAATATTTCTCAGAGGACTCCTTATGCTAAAGCTTTCTTTATCATTTTTTAGTCCGTCAAGGATGTATTAAAAATGATTGTATATAGTGATCAATAAAGCTATAAATTCTTTCCGTTTTTATTGCGTTGTTTAATTGATTACGTGTCTATGCTTACAATTATATGTTACGTAAAATCCGGTTAAATTTGCATGAATAGGCAATTAAAAACGCGATCCTGTTGAAATTCTATTAATTCAGTCTATCTTCTCACTTTCTCTCTGATGAAGTGCTAATGTTAAAACTGTTTTATATTTTTACGTAATGTCAACCGGTGTTTATTGTGCTTTCTCGGCCTTACGTAACTTACCACGATTTTTTCGAAGGGATTATCATATAATCAGTATAAACGATGTTATCTTTGTGAATTTATAAACCATCTTTCATCAAGATGCGTAGGTTTATCATTTATGTAACGGTCACCACTTATGTACTGATATTTTAAGCATATTAAAATGTCATTTTAATTTTTGTATGATATTTTGTAGCATTTGGTATAATATAGGACATGAATGTAGCATAAAATGTGCAAATATCTGATGTAATAAATGGCCTGCAACGATGAAACTTTGGTAATGTAATTAGTCCTTGTGTTAGATGCTGTGTGCTAATCTTCTGGAAAGATAGTGTGTTTAAAAATGCGTACATTAATGTGTTACGTCAAATGACTAGATTTCTTGTTAATTTATGTTACAAAACGCAGTAAAATTGGAACAAAGTCATACATACCGAAATTTCACTATCGAAATAACTTTTGGTGGAAAATGTAGGCCAGTTGTTTTGCATTAACACAGTGAATTAAAAATTCAGACTGAAACGAGACCGCGACGTACGACAGTAGAACTCAAATGAAATCAGCGAGCATGTCCTCCGAGAGAGATCCTGAAGGACGTTCTCCTTTGTGATCTACTAGTTCACCTTCATCCTTACTACATCACAAAAGTATATCATTCAAATTTCAACCGTTGGGTGAAGTAACTAAGGTTGTATTTAGATTAAAGAATTACGGAGAAAAACATGAAGTCTGTCAGCGGAGCGTAAACCATGAAAGATGCAAGTACGATTAACACTGGCTTTACATAACTTTTGCATATAATTTGCGTTACAAAAATATAATATTATTATATATTACTGAAGACTTAGATTTGCTTCTGATGTAATGTTTACTCGAGCTGTTGTATTTTCAGAATATTGCTTAGTGTTATTTCAACATTACGAATAATTTATCTTCAGATAATTTAAGATATTGATGTTTCCACGTTTGCACTAGTCTTCTACTGCTTCAATATTTTATTATACAACAATATTAACACAATTCTACTCGTTTGGTAATCGAGATATATCATTTTGTAATATATTTATGCTATTTCTATTTCGGACAGTTTAGAAAGTATGTAGCTAGTTTTCATAATCAAAAAAAAGTCCAGTAAAATCAAAAGTAACATGTAATATGTCGAAAAAGTGATTAAACAAAAAAAAATCTGCATGAAATAAACAGTTATCGTATTACTTTGATATGTTTATGGACCAATTCATTTTAAAACAACATATAACACACATTTTTATTTTATATATGTATGTATGTAAAGAGATTGGTTTCACTAATAGCTTGGACAGATTAAAACATTAAACGTCTAGAGCGCCGTTAAAGTATCAATTACAGGCCTCCTGACATTCATCCAAACAATCCCTAATGTCCCTTCCGTAATTAAAGGACACGCCCGGGATGCGGGCGGGACGAGCTGAATGGCCCATATTGAGGCGAGTAATGAACGGAACGTTGAACCCTTTGCAACACAATAAACGAAAACAATACAATTGTATTGTACGACCCACTATTATATGGTAATCTAGTGGTTGTGTTTACTTGAATCAATTATTAATTAAAGTAAAATAAATAAATATACGCATAACTACTTGTTTCTTTTTTGTTTCCTATCTTTTCCTCTTGATTGATAATTTTGGCATTCGAAGCCACTTCACTAAGTATTCATGATTCACTGGCTCAGCACTCCCCACAGCTCCGAGCGCACCGAGGCGCTCCGAGGCGCACGTCCAACTTGTCCTCTTGCCCAAAGCAAGATTGACTCGTTGATAGCTACCCCCTCTACTGCTGTACATAAGACAATGTAACTATCTGCTGAATAGAACCAACACTACAAACACTACACTATCTATAATCTTTCAATATATACTTTAATGATGGTCCTTGTTTATGAGCTATACATTAAATCCCACGCCAACTATTAAAAACGAATTCATCCCACACCGATCGCTTTAATATTGCAATAGGTTGCTTAATTTTATCATACGATGACCTCGGAACGTTTAATTACTGTTTTTATTCAACAGCAGTATAACATTTAATAGAGTACGCTAATTCTATTTCATCATTTGTTAAATTGTAAGAAACTCTCTCAAACGTCTACGCCCTGACCGTCCGAATGGACGAAGTTCAGATGTACTTAATACCTTACTCAAAAGGTACCTATTATATAATCTAGAACTGTTGTATTATAAATGTAAATTTCTTTCGCTTATGTTCGTACTTTAAACAATACTAACAAGCGAAACATTAATAAATTTAACGTATAACTTCAATACTGCGCTATGCTTTACCAAGTAGAGCCAGTATTCTAAATATTTACATTAGAATTGCGTTAAAAATAAACCATGGGCGCCGCCGGCCTGAATATTCTGACGTGCTAATATTGACCAAGGAGTTCGCCGACACAAATCACGTCAAACAAAAAAGTAACTTTCGCCGATGTCACAGCTTAATGTAGGCAGTGGGCGAATGCTTTTCACCGCGGTCGTTCATTGTGTTCAGCGAAAGTTGGACAGAAACAAAAGATAATGTACGCCGGACTGGCAGATTCCGTGATATGACATGTTCGAAGGAGCACGCATCTCCAATGTGTGATTATCTTTGCATTGTTACAATGTCCGATAAGGGAACGTAACTTCAATTTAAGCGTTTACTTTTATAATGTGATTGTTACTAACATAGATAAGATTTTAAAGTTAGAAAGGGAGGTTTGACCGAATGTATAATTACGCTGTACTCATGAACCATTGCATGTTACTTTATTGGTAGTCATTTAGACGTAATATCATGTAACTTGAAAAACTTGACTTTATATTTCTAGCTTCAGTAAACCTGTAATATAACAATATGTAGTAATATAAATACCTAAATACTTATAATAAATAATTTTCACCTCTTTTCTAGACGATTGTACAGACGATCTGAAATTAGAATTCTGGAAACTGGTCACCAGAAATTGGCACAACCCCGTCCGTCTTTTCAACTACTGTGGCGCCATTGAACGAGGCAGGAGAAACATACATTTCGCGAGTAAACATTATATAATTCATTTAAATTTTAAAACTAGTTTAACAATCGAATTCTAGTAAATATTTGCTAATTGCTCTGTCTTTTCACATACAGATTATATTCATATTATTCTTTGACTTGTCTTAGTTTAATTACATTATGATTCATTCATATAAATTTTTAGATTCCTTAAAAATGTAAAAGTCACACAATTGCTCGGAAACAATAGACAATTCACTAAAACAATTAGACAAAATAATCTCTTGAAAAACAAATGTATAGTTTGATAACAATGCCAAACTATTAAAAGGTATTATAAGGTATCTTCTCTCACGTGTTTACCATGTAGTTATGATCTGTGTATGACCATATCCACAGATACCGCTTTCCCGAGCGAGCATTGAGGACGTTGTTCAAGGTACAGCTAGTCACGTCAGCGGCTTGCGTGAGCCTTTGGTAGTTTTGTTTTTTTTTGCAAATAGAGAAACTCGTTTCGTTCGCGGCACACTTCAAATTTCGATACTACCAAAGAACAAAATATTAAAAGCGGCAAAATGTGAATTTTTTTATATGAATCTATCGTAGTTTTACATCGAATATTAGTAGAACATTATGCTATGTCGTAATATTTACTGTCTGTAAATACTTTAAACAGTATGCAAATGTTTTTTAGAATGTAATTTAAGAAAATACACTAAAAGCGTTTGCTATAATCGTATACATTACGAGGAAAACTATCCGAGACTCATAAATGCGTATTTTAATCGATTCTCTGCATTTCGAGTTCTATCAAATTAATATGTTAGAAAGTTGAATTGACAGTTTTTTTTTGTATACAAACATCTCTAAGTTAGTCGGGCGCACCTTGTACGGACACCTTACCATATAAGTGCAACGTAAGTTATCACTTGTTTCTTTGATACATGTTACTTGGCTCTCTCTTCTCAATTAAATTCCGAGAAACAGACAGCAATAACTAAATTGCTTTAATAGTTTTAACGCGTTTAAATTGCCGTTTCATAAATTGTTCTTTCAAAGGTGTAATAAAAATATTACCCAAAATATACATGCAATGTTTTCAATATACGTATTGTTATTTGACTATACATTTAACCATGAGAAATATCAAGCATTAATATGGGAAGTTGTATATTAACTTAATATGGCTGAGAACATATACATATTCTTGTCTTAACTGAAGTTAATCACAATGGCAGTTTTGTTCGTGTAGTCGAGTTTATTTATTTTAAACATAAATATTTAACTATTGTTAGTGTAACTATTACTATATCTTAACATTAATTCCTTCATGTTACTTTTTGGTGTTTATTTTACGGTTCGAATTTATAACGCATGTTATAAAGCATAAAAACACTTTTAATATATACCATATATTCCCAGTGTTCATCTGATACGAGTGTAACGGTTGATTTTTGTTGTGTATTTATAACCTAGGTTCTAGCCTTGGCACTCATTACCTCGAGTCTAGCACGAAAACAAGGCACGACGCCAAATACTGAGTGACACGCATTGTATCAATGTCTTTACATTAAGGTTAATATCACTGGCATAAAATTTACAATACAGATTTAAAAAACATAACCAAAATAGAGATAATATTTCCTTATTCCTCAGTCTATAAAAGCGTCAGCACTCCCTCTACTCAGCTAAAGTAGTCAACTTTAGCCGTAGTAAGAAATACGTTGGTTGCTTTTTCATTTCACACCCTCTTATCTTCATGAGAACACTTTCCATTTTAAAGCAAAGTAGTAAAGGTAAAGGTAAAATCTTGAGAAAAACACTAATTTTAGAGAAACTTTAACACTACGAAGTCAGTTTAATGCAAGGAAAAAAAATCGTATTATTTAATTTATCATAAATAATATAACATTAGTTTTTTTGTTATTTCTAATAAGAACAAGGGATCAAATTTACATCTCAGATTTCTTTTTATTATCTATAATATAAATAGATTTAGGAATCTGATTCATTTGATTTCAATCTGATTCATTGACATTTGCTCATTTAATTTGAATATAATTTTGGTTTATCCATACGATAAGGCGGCGACTGATCTCATATCAAATGATTCAGGCGGCCATTTATAGTGAGTGCCACCGTCCGGTACATCGTAAATGGCTCGATTGTTTACCATTGTAATCCTACTATATTAATAAATCGTTTTATTGATATTCTGTGGTAAATAAATGAAAATATGTAACAACTCTTCTATCTTTTTACCTAATTGGTAGTCAGCAAAAGTCATAACGTAAAAACTTTAACAACACGTTACGATGCGGCGGGTTAAACCATAGATTAAACTAGCTATGCAAGCTAGTTTAGTATATACAAAACATTTTTTAGCAATATTAAAATTAATATTTATTACTTTTATCATAATTTGACGTACACAAAGTCAACTTTGTAACTCTTGGCTAAGTTTAAGCGTACGGTAAAAATAAACTTGGTTCATTTAAAGCCGCATTAATAACTGAAGAGTACATGTGAATGCTTTCGTCTGTAACTTCGGAAGATAATAAAATTTTAACGCTTCCTGTACAGTTAAATAAAAAAGTGAAGATGGAATAGCACGGATTGTGTCGTGGTACAGTGAGGCGCGATGTATGTCTCGTTTCCGTCCAGTAACATTACACCCTTTTTGAACTGATTAAATTGAAAATAAATCGTACTAACATCCGTTTTAATGAATACATAAAAATTGCTCACGACTAGGAAGTAGGGATCATATTATAACATATGCGAAGGGTATAAAATTTCTTTAGATTTTCCGTAATTTATGTAAGGTTTAAATTAAAACGAACTCTTATAGTGGTTTTGTCCATCAGATGTATTGTAATATTAGTATTTAACCTAACTCAAATAACTGTAAAGTTATTTTCATCAGTAAGAAGAAAAAAAAAAAACATTTATAAAACTATAATTTTCTGTAATATTGTATTTGACTTTATCAATTTTGATGTCAGACAGAAACATAACAACAAGCAGAATTTACATAATAGTTTTAATTTACGGTGAACATCTTCAAATAGCTTTTTTAACACCCATCGATACCTTCCAACTACACTTATTTAACACCTCAAGGAAGCTTAGAAGTCCTAAGGATTCTAGTAGTGTATTCTATACGTAGAAAAAGGGCTGACGGCTTAAAGCTTGACGACGCATGCTCGGGTCAGTCAGGATTACAGGCTTCACATCCTCGGGCGTTGGATCATTTAACAGACTTTACATATCCGAGTGCCATTTTTATACAAACGATTCATTATACGTATGTTATCTTTGTATAACAAATTAATACATAATTAATACATACTCGTACAAACTTTTCTCTTCGAACATTCTGTTCATTGTTCAAATCAGCATTAAAATCAGTTTGAGTGATATGAATATTTTGAAGGATCTAGGCGTGAAGATAGCGGGAAGCAGCTTTGTTATACTATGTCAAGACAAATTATATTTGTTTATTCTAAAGTAAATGTCGACAAAATTATTTAAAAATGGATGATTAAATATTACGAACAAAAAACGATCTTCTCTCAAACGTAATAAAGTAGGGGTGTCGGTACAAACCAGCTCGTCGGAATAGACAGAACAGGAAATTAATTCTGAAACTTTATTCTCTATTCAATATGTTTCACGTGACGTTTCGAGGCGGTGAAACCAGCTCTTGGATCTATCATCAATCAAACCAACTTTCCAACTTCTAGATCAAGGCAAATTATAAAGCATAAGAAATATTATTTATTATAAAATAGAAATTTTTATTTTTCGTTAATCATTTCACATAAATGACTTGTGAATTAATTTATATAATATTAAGAAAACGAATACAGATTTACAAACAATGATCTAGCGAACTAGCCATAAATAATGCAAGAATTTGATTATTCATTTTAATAAATAAAAGCTTTGGTTAACAAAAGTGCATTTCACAGTACTTTTAACAGACCATTCATCGTAATCTAGTCGAATTTATCAATAAAAACTAGTTAGTTAATAGGTTCCGTATATCATACCAATGGTATTAACACATGCTGTAACGCATGTCATGACTATGAGTCTCGTAATCAGTGTTTAAATTTAATGATAGTTTCACATCGCTTGCCTGGCGCCCCCGACACTTGCCATCTTGCCAGACACATTTAGCACTCGATGTACCGTTACGTACTTTTGTTAACATTGTTTTAAAATTATTACAATCTTTTACCATTACTCATTTCATTACAATTTGCTAATGGAGAATATACATAGATTTTATATAAACAATCATCTGGGTTAAGATAAAGTAATAAATTCTACGTTAATGACGTATTACAGTTTATTGATACCATAATTTATTTGTATTTTCATTAACAAATTCTAATAGAAGATTCGGTGTTGTTTTATTGCACTTGTAAGTGTTTTTGTAAATTTAAAAAGTTTATTTACATTTTTAGATATTTCGTTTATATCCCTTGCCCCTCTAAATAATTTTTTAATATATCTTATATTAAAAAATTATGTGCAAAATATAATAAAAGGAGATAAATAAGTTCATTTCGTGTAATTATCATAAACCATATGGAAGGATAAATAAAAAATTCAATTAAATATTGTTTTTTATCTCTTTACACATTTTTGAAATGTTTTAAAGATAATACGCATATAAAATTACACGTCTTTATTTAACAATAAATCAGAAGAAAAATATATCAAGTATACTCAAGAATTCCATGGTTACAGGTCGTGATCTGTGCTAAAATGCATTTGAACACAAGATTATTTTAGTGACGGTCAATAAAAAGTTTCATTGAGAAAACATCTTATCAAACAAAGGTTGACGACTAACGCGATAAAATAACACATTAATAATATAAAGAAAACCTCAAACTTTCTTATCACATTGTACAATTAAGGAAATTAGTAATCATTATTCCGAGAATATTTGTCACTGATAGTAACGTATAAGAACTGTCTATAAAACACAAATAAAATTCTGGTATGAAAATACAACACAATGTAGTCAAGGTACAATTGTAAAGAGGATTTATACTGTACTTAATTTTGCTACCTAATACTTCGTCATTCGTATTAGAGAGAAGAAAAACCTAAGAGGTATTTGAATAGAAATATAATTAAAGGTGTTTCAAAAAGACGAACGGCTTCCACAGAGAGCCAAACATATTACATACAAAGGTAAATTGCAAAGTACCTTATAAGATATAGGCAAGCGGTAACATTTATTTACCCCGATACCCGCATGTTTTAAAAATTTGTAAATGTATTAATTACCAAATATCTTAAATCGTTTATAATATCTTGAAAATACATTTCAATTTCACGTAAAGTCTGACAAATATTAATGATAGAATTTGTAATTAGCTACTACGAGGAAAATTACCGCTTATTTCACTGATTGCCTGTTTACGTAATGCCGGTTATTTCAGGTACAGTAAACACTTTTTCCACGTTATTGTCCATGTTTTTGTATTAAAGAAAAGTATAGGATTTTGTTATAAAAATGATTTAAAAGTCCATGCTTAGAAACAGATGAATCATATGAAAAGCAGTATTCGCTTTAGAAATTAAACCAACTAGTAGGATTTAGATGTGCGAATTCGATGGAACACACTCGATCAAGAACAAAGGTGTTTCCGAGATTATAGATATGGGTTTTATAGGAATGCCCGTTATGGTTAAACTTTTTTAAACTCAAAAGTACCTTTAAAACTAAACAGAAACAATAAACTAACTAGAATAGTTTAAAAATCTCTATAAATAACAATTCTCCTGCAAATGTTTCGATTTTTTCATCAGTTAAACAACAAGCAGATAAGCGAAGGCGAAGGAAAAAGTTTAATATCGCATTTGACTCAAGTCCTCGCCTCCGGCCGGCTCGAGCGTAATAAGGCCTGTCAGTGTCTGAGCGCCGCCTGTGCAACATCATCACCAACGACCACTATTAAATTCTTTCCTTTTATTTTTAGAGCGCTCGTAACAGCGAAGCTAGTTGAGGCTATAAATAATAACTCAAGTGTTCTTACGACGTGTGAAATATGTGATAGTCTGAAGTGTTCTCTCTGTACGAGTACAGAACAACATCCGCCTTTGTGGCTATAATTTAAAAAAATATGACCTCATGCACGTAACCCAAGTGGGTAAACAGAGATTATGGGGCACGATTTCGTACGATGCTGACACATCTTCTCTTATACAAATATGTCATGTACATACATATTTGTCGATTACGGGATATTGCTTTTCTTTAGTAAGTTCAATGTGCTCTTGAGACATAACACTATTGCTGTAGAGATGACAAATATTACATAATAGTATTATGCTTAAAATGTATAGCGATATTTCAAATCTGATATTCAATAAGATCAAACGAACGGTGCGTTGTTATGAATTTTCATAAGCATACACATTGATTAGAAGATAAACAAGTTTCGAGTTACATAAATCTTTGTATGGAACTATTGGGGCATGACTCAATGTCTAGATGAGTCAAAATTCTTAGATTACTTGGCATTACACATTGAAACTGTAGCTATCAGTTCATAGTCATTAATCCCCAGAAAGTTGTGGTTGTGTGTTAGTTTTACAGTAATTATTGATTTAGGAATTGTTTACGGAAATCTTTTACATTTGATTTATCTATTTGAAAAATTTATATTCATTAAACAGACGTCTCAGTACGACAAACATATTTGATGATTTTAAAGAAGAAAAAACATAAGAAAACTTTTAACCAAATTGGCTGAAAAAAAGGATACAGTTGACGTTTGTCTATCTTAGTTTATTTTAAATATGAGATTTTATTCCATTTCAAATAATAATCGAACCATATTTGTGATAATAACACTTATAAATTAATCAAGGTCTTTTAAAATACTTATTAAGCATGAGAATTCAAAAGCTCCCTAAAATATACCGTTTGAAATATTAATCTGAAGTAGAAACGCACGACTCCGTCAATTGCCACAGGCTCATTAGCGTGATGAGTTGCGAACCGAAAAAAGACAAAGAATACATTTTTACTACTAATTAGACTGCGTCATTTTTACGTATGCTAAACAACATCTAAAATATGACAGCTTGAGGCAAAGCAACTTATATTATCTCATTACCTATAGTAACAACGTATATTTGTCGCTTACAAATATACGTCGTTACTATAGTAGTTACATAGTTAATGAGCGAAGTTATTAAGTCTAGACAGTGAGTGGCACTTCGTGATATCGCCTTTACACGCGCCGAGTACTTAATAAATGAATTCCAATGACTCGCTCTTACATCTTGTTTGGTAATATTATCACTTATACCATTGTATTGTTGGCGGAGATAGATTTTATTTAGTACTAGATATTTCATTTGATATCAGTCTGGAGTACAGAATTTCTTTCCTGCCTACCTCTATCACACGACGAAAAATGAATGCAGCACAAGTTGCACCTCTGCCTGGATTAGGCTGTGGTGCCACTAATTCAGAAAGTTTTATGTATATTGAAATATCTTAAATGTATTTACAGTAAGTACGTTATTGTTCTTAGTACTCACAACTTACAGTTTCAAAATAAAAATCTTATGTATTCCTAATGTACCATAGCAGCCCGTAGCTGTATTCTGAACAAAGTTAAATTTTCCCATACAACTTTAATACTACATATGTTTTTAAAACCAAACCTTGATCCAGTTTAAAAACAAACTGTTTGCTTAACGTTGCACTAAACTGGGTGGTGGTTTCCTCGTGATGTTACAACCCGATAGACTTTGTCTTGTGCATATAAAATTAGTCAATCGACTTATTAGTTTTGTCTTGGGGCTTTACTCCTTAGAAATATTGTCAAGGAAATCTTAAGATAAATATGCCGTAGGTTCTCTAATATTGAGTTAAGTTCGTCTAGGATGACCCCTACCATTTGTCACTCACATAGGAATGTAACCTTTATTGAATCGTCGACGTTGTCTCATTAAATTCGAGAAAACCTCTAACTTAATTGATGGTAATAATTTGTGACAGTGCTATTAAAAGACTTGTATGAATGAAGAAATAACAAAACATAATAATTATAAATTTTTAATAACGAGTACTTTTATCTCCGACAAATAGTTTTTTTATATTAAAAATGCAGTGAATTCGTTCTTTTGTCTTGGCAAACAGCCCAAAGCTCAAAGACAAACATTACTTGTGACGGTTGCTAGTTTTAACTGAACAAAATTGTTCCCCGAAACTATTCAAATAACAACATACAAGCTTTATTTCCTTTTAAGACTTTGTTTCACATTACTTCGTGTTATTAGACTTTCTTTTTTTTTAGTCCAGTGGAACATAAGGCACTTATTACGAATTATAAACTAGCATTTTTATTGCAACGAATAAATCCTACTTCGATGAAGTAATTTGTTCTACCAACAAATTACTTATAATTGGTAACCTCCCATCGAATTCCATAGTTTTACTTTAAAACCAAAAGAAACACTTTACAGTCTATATTATGTACTTCTAACAATAATAAATATATCTAAGTAGAATCTTCAAGCGAGACGTCAAGGGAGTGGCCTAACATAGCCATTCAGTAATTGTTCAATCGGTGCCGGCGTACCGCGCCCTACGATGAAAGTCCAAGTTTATATTTTCAACACATTAACGCTGATTTCTTTGCCATTGAACCTCACAAGTGGGTAAAGGTGTCAGAAGTGTATAAGGCCTCTCTAACAGTTTACTACCAAACAACTAGTTGATTGATTTCAAGTGAACGTCAATTGACCTGAATTACACGGAAGTGAATCTTTATAACCTGTACATATAATAAATCTGACAGTAATATTTATACGTAGGTAAAGATTTCTCGTTTTATACTATTACTTTGTATTTTTTTCTTAAGTACATCTTATTATTTATATAGCATTCATAGATTATTATATATAGCATTTCTACCCATACGAAGAAAAGAGTTACATCTGTAATGTACATTTAACTCTTTTCTTGGCATGGGTCGATTTGTAAAAGGTCGTTTACCTTAAATGGCTGTAATCAATGTATTACATACAACGACGTCCACTATCTATTGAATTTCTCTCGAGTTTTTGATGAAAAATTCGCGATAAAACGAATATCCGTCGTATCTTTTTATGATAAAGCAAGTTTGTCCTATTTCTTAAAAAAAAAAAACAAGCTTTAGTAAGACTCTCAGAATCGATTACTATAAGAAGCTAACGTTTTTAATAAATTTGGATCATATATCTAACGTTCGTGCATATTTTAACACATTCGAAGTTGCTCTCCGTCGTTGTAAAAGGGAATAATAAGGGTTCAGTATGTACATTAACCTCATTTGTGGAACTCGAAAGGAGTACAGTGCCATTTCTTTCAGTCGAACCTCCCCATTCAAACATTAGAAGCAGTAAACTTCAATGTGTTAAGATAATTGTGACTAAGCTTCAAGAGTAAATACACAGAACAAATTAGCATCTTAAGCAATTTATTAGGTAATGTGTGAATCACGAAAGAAAATAAATCAATATTTGTAAATTGACTTGTTTTAAGAATAATCCCAGTCTTTAATACAAAGAATAACATAGTCAATGCTTACCTTTTTGTAAGAATAAGGAGGCTGATAGACATAGAAATTTTAAATGAAATTTGAAATGTTGAGGACAAGAGATTGGGTACGCAGTACGCTGCATAAAAAGTGACCTTATAATTTAGCTGAGTTATTAAATTATCATTTTATAGTTTTAACCGTGCAGGAATTAAAGTTTAACACAAAGTGTTCGCGTATTGTGTAAGAGAAGCCTTCAAAGACAATGAACTATCGCGGCTCAGACAGATCAATGAGGCTCCTGTTCAGTAATTCATATCTCAATGTCAAATGAAAGATAAGTATCTGTACTAATTAACATAACATTAAAACATGTGTCTTACTCATACACATTAATTGGTTTAGCAATGAAAATAAGAAGGAATAATGTTGATAAAATAAAAACAAGCTACCACGGCACGTGTTATCTAAACGAGATAACCGTCAGAACAAATCGAAAGATTAAGTGACTCTGGTTTCAGACTTATTAGTAATGTCCATCGTGACAGTTGCCAAAATGGGCATCTTTTCTTGATATCTATTTTTAAATGTTTTCACGTACATGTAAACGATAATATATTAAACTGATTGCATCGATATATCAATGACAGAAAACTGTCAAACAAGCTGCAGGCCGGTTGGAAAGCGAGTGAGCAATACGCTCGATAGGTTATTGGCATGTCGGTGCGGTGAGAAGAGGTTGCGGGGCGAGGAGGGGTGAGGCGGGGCGGGGAAGAGTGCGAAATGTCCGCGGTTCGAACCGACGACGCCAGTAAAACTGCAGGGAAAAGTTGGCCGAACGCCAACGCGCTCCGCCAACGCGGCCTAATACCGTTTGAGGAAACTATGCACACCCTCGCCGTTCGGTGTCCAATGCCGTTAGCACTTTTAAATATTAACTAAGAAGTTCGAACCTGAAATATATATTACACTGCAGACAAACATGTCGCCCACTTATATAATCAGCTGCACATTTGGACCCATTAACAAGCGGACTATTTTTAAAAGTTCAGGTTTAAAGATGAAACTTTTATTTTATTATGCAAATGATCATTAACACCCACATTCTTTATTAAAGTTACGGATATTTTACAACACCGTTTAAGACTTTTTATGGTAAAAAAAGAGAGAATTTGATCTAAAAAAAGTAAATATGAAAGTATTTTACCCCGATCTTCTAATAAGTCCTAAGTTATCATAATTTAATGCAACTAATACTACTATAAAAGATATAAAATACATCAAGATATGGTATCGACTATACCCATATTAAAACAAAAACATCCCACTTTATCGTCGTTTAAATATGTGGTGAATGTATCAATCATTCCATTTTAAACATTATATATAATACCATCAACAATTTTGTTAAATAAACATGTATCAAAACCGTGACCGCGTCCCCCTTAGTATGACACATATAAATATAATTAACGCATATCATAAAAATCTAATTCCAGAATTACCAGGACCTGACGTCACGTATAAGGAATGTTAACGACACGCCGAGAGGGTAAGCGAATTAAATTCGCACCGGTATTACAGGCCCGTCGCGCGTCGTGACTGGATAATGTCTTGCTTTTTCATTTCAGAACGGTCTTTACGGTCTAAGTACCATATAATTACGTGCGTTTATACGTTGGTAGAAGTAAAAATATAACAATATTGATCTAAATATAATTAAAAATACAGACACCAATTTACATGACAATGCTGATGTGATTAGTGAATGTTTTCGGGCATAAAATTATGGTATATCTTTATTTATTTAAACAAGCAAAACAGGAATAGTGGTAAGTTTACCTTTTGTAGTGTTTATAACATTGAAGGGCTCATGTTTATCGGCAGTTATCGTCTATAAGGAAAAGAGTACCATTTTCCCTACATGACTTAATGTAACATTATATGATACAGCGGCTAAATGTCTATGTTTCAATGATCTGGGGTTCCAGTGAGTTTTGAAGATTCTTATGTTTTTTTTTTATATTTTACAAAAATAGAGATCAGTTCAATTTCTTTCCGATAGATATATTTTTTGTTATTACAATTACTATAACATAGAATGTTATTAAAAATATTTTATAAACCAGTTTCTAGTTCGCGTAACAAACTCATTATACAAGAGATAATTTATAATAATATGCATAAAATAGAAACCTCAGATAGCGTAGCAAAAAAGAATATTGAAGTGAAAGAACCC
This sequence comes from Papilio aristodemus, assembly GCA_016277805.2. Taxonomy (NCBI): domain Eukaryota; kingdom Metazoa; phylum Arthropoda; class Insecta; order Lepidoptera; family Papilionidae; genus Papilio; species Papilio aristodemus. The sequence continues at coordinate 3,385,744 of JAABKM020000032.1, read as the reverse complement.
GAGAGTAAAAACCTTAGGGCTATACTCGTTACATTTTATAACATGTTAAACAGCAAAATAATCTTTATTCCAATCATGTTAAGGTTGAATATGAAGTGTATTTGCGTAATAAATTGTGCAGACGATTTGTAAACGAGGGGCCGCGGCCGCAACA
>JAABKM020000032.1:3223957-3242049 GCA_016277805.2 Papilio aristodemus | reverse complement strand
CCTACTTACCCCAGATGCATACATACATATCATCACGCCTGTATCCCACTGGGATAGGCAGAAACTATACTATTTAAACTTTGTTACTATATCTTCTTTCATTCCACATCTTTCTTTTACAGTCGATGTCGAGCGGGACTTCATACCACCTGGGGATGGGAGCGACATTGAGCCTGACGAACCTGCTGCGGATTTCTCATTAAGAGGTGAACAGGAGGATTCGGATGCGGAGGATTTGAACCCGGCGCTAGTTGAAGCGTTACGGTCTCTAGACGCTGAAGCTGACTCAGCTCTTCGGGGTGCCATTGATTCTGATCATGAGCCAGACATGCTTACTTTCAATTGGCTTTGCGACCCGAAGAATTTTGAGGGAGTCAGGGAAGTTTTTACTGTTCCGTCTACTGGCCCAACCTTCGACAATGATATAAGGCCTGTTGAACTGTTTTATAAAATTTGGGATGCTAAAATAATCGCCCACATTGTTTGTGAGACCAACAGATATGGTCGTGCAAAATTACAGAGCAACATAACCCCCAAGAGTCGGATGCAACGCTGGAAGGACTTCACTGCCAACGAAATACAAACTTTTATGGCCATATTGATGTTGCAGTCTCTGGTCATAAACAATGTGGAGCGGGAATTCTGGTATCCCAAATTGCACGAGCTCGCGATAGGCAATTTCAAGGCCATCATGCCGTACAACAGATTCATACTTTTAAAACGTTGTATCCATTTTGTAGACAATGCCACCTTGCCAGAGAAGCCGAGCCGACTGGAGAAAATCCTGCCAATCATTCAACACCTAAATGAAAAGTTTAGCTCTTTATACGTACTCGAGCAAAATGTAACAGTTGATGAGTCGCTGCTTTTGTGGAAGGAGCGACTCAAATTTTCCCAAAAAATTGTCACAAAAAAAGCTCGAGTGGGTATAAAGAGCTACGAGCTGTGTGAGTCCAGGACTGGGTATTTGTGGAGAATAGAGGTATACTCGGGCAAGGGGCATGTCCATATAGCGCAGGTGGGGCCACAGGAACCGCCCGAAGAGCGTGTGGAAGGGGATGAGCCGGAGAGTGCTACTTCCCAAATTGTGCTCAATTTGATGCAACCCATATTTAATAGAGGCCATACCCTAGTTATGGACAATTTTTATAACGCGCCGCTATTATCGCGGATCCTGAAACTTAAATACAAAACAGATACGATGGGCACTCTACGACTCTCCCGGGAGTTTGTACCGGAAAGATTGAGACACAAAAATAAGTTAAACATGAAAGTAGGAGAGGTGGCGTACAGCGTGACCAACGACTTGAGTGTGGTTGTGTGGAAGGACAAGAACGTAGTTTCAATGATCTCCACTTACCATCAGGTGAAAGTCGGCGGAACAGAAAAATATGACAATTTTAAATATAAGCCTCAAGTAGTAATAGATTACAACCTCTCTATGGGCGGCATAGATCATAAAGATCAAATGCTTCAAGCCTTCCCCATAGAGAGGATTCGTAATATTATATGGTACAAGAAGCTATTCCGGCGACTTATCAATGTCTCCATCCACAACTCGTTCGTGATGTTCAACCACAACCGCAATCCAGCCATTGGGAATCGTGATTTTAGGATTTTGTTGGCACAGCAGGTACTGGAAACATGCGGACATAGGCCACTTCCTCGGCCATTACCACCAGCGGCACCAGCTGTACCAGCCAACGTAGCGCAGATGCACTTACCAGCTAAAAATCCTCGATCGCAACGTTGCAAGCTGTGCAACAGCAAAAAGTTGCGTAAATCAACAAAGTACAGATGCCGCACCTGCGGGGTGAATCTGTGCATCGATGGCTGTTACACTGACTATCATACGCAATTACTGTAACCGTATTGACTTTTGACTTTTGACATAGTATAAAATAAAAAGCACGATTCCCAATGGCTCACGTGCGGTTGTGGTTGAACATCACGAACGAGTTATTGATAAGTGGCGGAATAGCTTCTTGTACCATATAATATTACGTCCTTCGTACGTATTATCTTGTCCTTCCACACAACCACACTCAAGTCGTTGGTCATGCTGAAAAATCTGCAAACTTTTTATTTTTCTTTTTCTTTTTTTATTTTTATTTTTGTTCTTTTTTTATTCGTGTATTTGCCAATCAAAATCTAAAAAAAAAACTAAAAAAGTGCAATTCTTTGACTTTAGTGTTTCGCCTTAGTGTGTACCAAGCCTTTACGCGCTCGCAATTTTGATACCTTTTTTGTTTACTTTTGAATTCATTTCGGTAACGATGTAATATAAAAGTGTGATACCTTTTTAAAAAGGGTTTGAAAAGGACTATGTTGCATAGTAATTGTTATTATTGTATTGTATGGTTTGTATAAAAAAATCTGTAAAACAAAGTAATTTCACTGCGTGGATGAGAACTGTTGTATTAATTTAATTTTTTTTTCAGTAATGGTGAATGCTTTCGCTATGAAAGATTATTATTGTACTTAATAATAAGTTGTTTTACTTTAATTGAAGACCTAACTATGATATTTGCAATTTAGGACATGTAAAATTGATTTAGAATTACGGCTCGTGCCTCCAGTTTTCGCAGAAAAAAAAGTTTTTTTTTAAAGGGCTGTAAATAAATTATTTTGTAGGAACAGATGGTTGGTTTTATTTTTAACACTAATCTATAAACTTTAAACAATGTATTTCAAAATAAAAACCCTATGTCATCGCTTTACTTTATAAGATATGATCATTTAAACCTATGTAGTGCTCAAAAACGCGCTATCTCTGTGTTTAGTGTATCATAACTCGACACTGTTGTTGAATACTAACAAACAAAACACTTAAGTATATACCTGCACTCATACTAAACATAAAAACATAACACTTGATAGTATTACAATAACAACTTTAGACAAAGAAGCATAGCCTAGCGGAAATGATTAGGGAGCACGCAAATTCCAATTTAATGAAATAATTTAAAGGCACTTGCGCAGTTTTGCATTTCCTTCAGTCTCCTGAATTATCTTAATTTTTTTGTCTTTCCGTGCTTCCTTTAAAGCGAAAAAACATTTTAAAAAATCCTTCTTCATTTCACGACACTCATTTCTATAAATCATTGTCGAAAATTGTACCATTGAATTTAATAAAAAACAAAAGTAAGTAAAAAATTATATCGCGTTCGAAAAGAAAACTTCAATTTGTGTCGATCCATACTTTCAGTATGTAATACTCGCCTTTGATTGACACGAATAAACAAAAACACTAAACGTTGACCGTTTAATCTAAACAAACTGTGTTGTTTTTACTTATAGCATTAACCAAAAGAGCTTCGAAAATAGGCGCGTATTGAACAGTTTGAGTTTATTGTTTATAAATTTTTCGGCTTCACGATTCAGTTAGTTTAAGATTATATTGTTAATCACGTAAGTTCATCAAGTGAGGTTTATGTTTCCACGCTTGGATAATGAAGGCAGGCAGCCGGTACGGCAGTAAAACAGCTGCGAAGTAATTATTGCGAGCAGCGTGTGACAAAACATTACATCTTGTTTAAGAACAAATAAATACAAACAAGTCGTTAGAAGGGATACCAAAAGTCAGAGTTAAAAGTAATCGCTGTATATATCTCTTCTAATGTCCTCTTTTCTATTTTATCCCGTCTTCCTTCCATAAAATTTAGTATTAAGTTACGGAGACAAAATAGACATTCGGGGTGTCTACGAAAGTGACAGTCGTGAGAGTTCAGGGACCACTTAAAAACGAACTATTTACATATAAATTTTCCTTATTCGATGGCGCGGTTGTATCTCGGATTCGAATCCCGGGTCGGGTAAAATTAATATTTGGGTTGCAGTCAATATCAGCTCGGAGTTTGGAATTTGAGACATGTTTTTTTTTATTTTTTTTTAACTAGTAATTATGTAATTACTTATAGTAAGTTTAACGTTATAAGTAGGTCACATTTGGTTTGACAACATATCCATTGATCAATAAACGCTTAAAATGTTTACAAGCTTTTAGCAGGATACCTGACACCAGCTTTACCGTATTTTTTTTTAGTTATAAAATTTTTTTTGCAATAAAATGGTATTTTTATGTATACGGTTTATATTTCTGATTTCTGAAAGTCTAGTTTTGTGTGTGTGGTGTGTATTTTGGGTAAGAAGAAAGTTCAACAGTTGACAGCAAAAGTAAATATTAGATATTACAAGATAAGTAATAAAAATATACAATAGGTTGAAGTGACATCATTTTAAGCTTCTAAACTAAACTTCCAAGGGACAAGTATGTACGTTGTCCCAGTAATGGTAAAGTCGACTTTATTATATGTTTGTAAAAAAGATACGGAAATAAAGTGGTGACGTAATGTGAACATTTCCGACGTAGATTAATATGTTTCTCGTATTGTACTTTTGGTAACTTTATCGCACGTTTTAGGATAGAATATTTTAGTTTCTGTGACCCTCATCATCGGCTATTTATGTATTGAATTATACATGAGGCTTCTACCGAACAAATGGACTATAAAATGTTGTTTTATTCTCGTTGGAAGCAATACAATATTTGAAATTTCCGAAGACAAGACTGTTAATTCTATTCAAACTGTCATTGATGTATAATACATACATAAATATACTTTTATACGCATAAGGTTATAACATGGACCGTATCTAGTTACAAGTAACTTAGTCCCTTTGTCGAAATATTCTAAGCGCATAAAGGACTAACCGCAAACATACTTTTTATGTTCTAAGCTGCTAAGGTTTAATAAATATAATACATATAATAAGTAATATAATTTCACGACAGTTAACCTCAAACAAACATTCACAATTTAACATATCATTTATTAATAGTTTCTAAAGGTCTTTGTCAAAAGAAAACTTAGCTAGCTATAGAAGAATAAAATAGATTATTACTAAACCATGTAAATATTTTGTTCAATTTCATATTTTTGTATTAAGATTATTTTCAACGCAATGAATTGGATGATAATTTTTTAAAAATTCACAAATAAATTAGTGATTTTTATAACTTGATTTAGGTTTTTATATAGTCGTCTCCTTGCCCCAGGCAAGGCTGACTCGTTAACAGCTACCTCCTCTACTGGTGCACAAGAGACAGTGTACGTACGTATGTACGTGTATCAAAATTATAGAATGTGCAAATACCTGGGAGTAACTAATAGGTGTTAATAAAACTTGTTGCCAATTCGTAAAAATATCGTATTTAAATTTAATTATTTGTCTTTAGGTATAAAGAAAATTTGAAGTAACCTTATCGGAAAAAGAAAACAATGCATGAACGATAAGCGAACGTTGGTTTTATTAACAGTTTATTGTGTTCACGCGAATTATGTGGCCGATGCCTTTTCGAATAAGAAAATTGATGAAATAAACAGGTTAATTCGTGTTATTCGGCATAAAAAACAATGTTCGTGTGTTTTTTTTATCAGTTATATGATTAATGTTTTACAAATTGTAACTACAGATGTGTGACGACTTCTGTATATCTAAATAAATTGTAATGTTATGTAATTATTAAAACAGAGATTTATTAATCAATCTATAGGTGAGTGAAATAATATCACTTTATATATTTACTATACGATTCCATCATGTATGAAGGAAAGAATCTGTAAAAAGTAAAAATGCATAATAATTTCTGATATTTGACATCCAAACATGAGTATATCCAATACTACAGAGATAGACACCAGCAGCAGTGGTTGTTGTGTGGGGTTAGAATGATGTGATAAAGTACAGTAGTGATGATTCATACCTTTGCATTCGCAACTTTAAACTCTATAAAGTCTTGTGCTCATATTATGCTTTAGTTTCTTCATTTGTCCTTTTTATAACACCCACCCTAAGCGGACACACGGCTCCGCAATCCCTTACCTTATTCCCATAGCTTTGTTTTTCTTATGTAATATTATAGTATCTCTCATTTTATCTTTTCCCTTTCTTCCTTTCTTTTTCCTTCTTCTTTCCTCTTGAGGGATATAAGTTTTTTTTCATAATTAGTAACATTCTTGTAAGATACCAATGCCAATAGATGATTATTGTATTTTATTTTAATAATTAATTATCGCACAATGATTTCCAATAATGTAGCAATATTGCACAATTAAAATGGCATAATTGAGGACTTGATTGCTTGTGATCAGTTAGATTCAAATTTATCGTTACCGTGATATCGTTGGAAGTTCTAGTAACGTAGTTGCTCATTGAAATTTTTATTGCACATAAAATTACCATAAACAGAGTTTGACGCCAAACGACGCGATAAGCTTACGGCTAGGTGAAAGATGTGGTACATCGTGTGATTTATTTATTATAATTTTTACTATTCAAATCAGACAAACACATAAGACAAGTATAAAAAGCTTTTTTACGCAATTACAGTAAATAATTTCTCTTTAGTTGTAAGCGAATTTCTCTTAGCTAAGCTAAGCTAGCTAAGCTTAATCTAAGCTCTAGCCGTAACTATCAACAATAATTTGTAAGGGGGAATCTGTGAGGGAGAATTAAAGTGTCTATCGAAGTATTTTAGTAGATATTATTGTAAGTACAGATGATGACTCTTTTATTTTTAATATATTTATATATGTATAAAACTATAAATACATCCATTAATGTATAAGTTGGTAGTATACATAAATGTTTTTGGCTGGCTTATGTCTGGGAACTATTTTATGTTTACTTCATGGACCGGTTTCATTTTTACTTCGTGTAGCTCTTAAAAACTTATGTATATGACAGGAATAAGTCTTTTTTATGCCTTTTTCATTTATACTTTAAGCAGTGAAAAAAATATAGCTAGATAATTTCATGTCACAAATTTGATAGCAGTGTGGCTACTATCGACTGATGTCTCTTTTTTTATAAAAAAAAATAGTAGTATACTAGTAAAAAAAATTAAAGCTATAAATATCTATAAAAGAGGTCTCGGTTATTTGGATAAACTATTACTTTTATCTATGCATCGAAAGATATTATAAGCAATGTTTGATTGAAGACTTGCAGTATTCAGTTTTGAAAAGATTCATTAGAGGTAAGTTATTTAATATGTAATTTTTAATCGTTATAATTAAATTATGTTAAAAATAATTTTTAACACGTATCTTTCTATTCTTTTTCTCTATGTAAAATATTAAATTAAATGCCTTGATGGTAATGTTGTGTTACGGTTGCATTGCTAAAGTCTCGGATTTTAAATCCGGGTCGGGAAAGTTGATATAGGATTTTTTTTCAAGTAGGTCAGTAGGTATTTCAACCTGTAGTTTGAAATTTGTGCCCAATATAGACATACCAATTTTCAAGTTTAAAGAAATGAAATTAGAAAATAACTGAATATTTGTACTTTTTTTTACAGACAATGAGACAAGCAATCCATTGTTGCTTAATTATCTTAATCCTATTTCAATATGCGTGGGCATTACTTATAAATATAAAACCATCAACGACCACGATAGAAGTTCAATCTACAATGATGGGTGATTATGGGTAAGAGTAAATCTATTGTAAATTTAATATCTTACTATACCGAGTTATTCTCAACACAAATGCACTTTTTGAATCAGCTGGTATACAGATATGGTTGGATTTGCAACGCTCGTCACACGCACAGCCGCCTTGTGGAATGAACTGTTCCCATCGGTATTTATTAAACCATACTACATGGGTTCTTTCAAGAAGCGCGCATACCTCTCCCTCAAAGGCTGGCAACGCATTTGCAGTTCATTTGGTGTTGTAGATGTCCATGGTCAGCAAAGATCACTTTTCAAGCGACCCATTGCTCGTTTAATACCTTATTTTATAAAAACGCTGGTTACAGCTACCACGATTGTTGTTATTATAATGCGAATTATCAATTTAGCTGCCTGGTCAAGTTGTTCTGGCATAATTACCATACCAATTGGTGATTAAAAATATTAATACAAAAATATCAATAATCAGTAATGCTATTTTCAGATCAGAAGACCAAGATCAAGAATCGATTCAGACTCCAAGGTGTACCTCACATCAAACGAATTGTCCCAAGACTCGGTATCGAACGTATGATGGATCATGTAATAATCTTGAAAATCCAACTTGGGGTACACCAAATAATCCTTATGAACATATGGTGCAAAGTAACTACCCAGATGGTAAGTAAACATTTTCTAATGAAAATACGAATGTGATTCTTGAGTGTTGGCACGGATGCATAATATCTTACTAAGCTTACAATGTAACTAGACATATTATAAGAAGTCGGCAAAAACTGGTCACGAATAAAGTATTAATCAATCATTTGTGACAAACTTAAGATGAAATACATCACTGCATATTGCATTCTATTCCACATTCATATAAGAACCATTTTATCTCGCCACGTAAATTATCATAGTTTAAGTAAAAACTATAACAATTTATTTATTTCCTCAGGTGTAAATTCATGGCCTATAGCATCAGACGGTGAACCATTGCCAAATACTCGAGAGATCAGCATGAAAATATTCATAGCAAAGCCCGAAGTCGAACACAAATGGAACCTAAATACTCAACAATGGGGACAAATCGTGGCGCATGATTTGTCATTAACTGCTGGCATTGATGTAACTAGTAAGTTAGACCAAACAAGTTCACATCCTTTGTTTTTTTATCCAATGATAATGAGAGACCAACTAAAAATGTAAAATATTGGAAAATAAAAATTTAAAGGGTTCTAAGGTATTTGATTCCTAATTTATTTCGGAAAAACTTCTTAAAACTTAATTTGCTACTAGGGCACTCTTCTTTTATTGTACATCCCAGGCTACATTTTTTTTAATGTCTATCTGCCAAAGCGAAGGTAGGACGGGTTGGATAATACAGCCTCATATAATTTCAATGAAAGATTTAAGTTCAGTTGGGATTAAGAAACTATAGAATGTGATCTTTCGCATCAAAGAAAAAAAACACAAAAATAATTGTCTCAACAATTTCTTAAGAACACAAGTAATGTAACAATGAATAATGTTCCAACTATGTATTAATTAAAACACTATGTACTATTTATTGTATTTATTAGAATTAGAAAAACCCGTATGCTGCGATGGCAATGGGCAATTCGCACCGGACGCGCACACCCATCCCCTATGTCATCCAATACCAATACCAAGCGATGACGACGTCCATATACCGGAAGGAAAGCAGTGCATGAATTTTATAAGAACCCCTTCTACTAAAGATACAAATTGTACTGGTCCGAATGAACTCGCTATTCCAGTAAGTTCTTATTTCACCTGTTATTATTTTTATAATAAAGAAACCGGCACTATCCACAGTCTGGGAAGAAGGGATAACTTTGATCTGACATATTAAAATAAATAATAAAGAAAGAGTTACGAGGCAAATTGTTGTTTCAAAAATGTCTGGTAGTGTGTCTGTTGTAGAGTCGATGTCGAAGAAAGGTCGTCTAGAAATTAATTTTTTCGACCAGATCTGTAACATACTAAAGAAAAGCGATATTCAGACTACAAATTCGGTTAGTTAATCATACAAATTTGGTTAATCTTCTCAGTTATCAGTGGTTACATCGTACATGGATCTATCTCTAACGTACGGAACTGACGAAAGCCACGCGAAGGCAGTCAGAGAAGGGAGCGGAGGTCGTCTGTGGACAACAGTACGCAATGGCTTTGAGTGGCCACCACAGGTGAAAAATGTCAAGGAAGACTGTGAAGGAGCACACTCCGCCGACGAACCGTGCTATTTGTTAGGTTAGTCCATAATTCATGTAGTCGCTAAAAATGTTACTAATAATTTAATAAAGCGTATATTAGTATATTGATGTTTTAATTTATATTAAATGAATTAATGAAAACTTGCATAATAATGAATGCAAACATTTTAACGTATGACTAACGTTTGAGTGGTTCCAGTATCAGTAATTCTTTATCGGTATCCCAAATAAAGAGATAATTTTAATATAATGTATTACCCGTTCCATTTTTCCTGTAGCTCTACTACCTTCCTATTTGTATATTCCAGGTGATTTCAGAGGCAATCAGAGTCCACAACTGACTGCTCTTCACATAATTCTGCTCAATGAACACAATCGCATTGCCGATGTCGTCGCCGAAATGAACTCACACTGGGACGATGAAACTATATTCCAAGAGGCGCGTCGAATCGTTATAGCAGAAATACAGAATATTAATTATTACGAATATTTAATAATACTTCTTGGTAAGTAGACAAAATTATGCCGCAGACACTCCCTTGACAATAATGTGACTAGTCTTGTTTTCATTTCTTGAACATAAATCTAATTATTATAAACAACATATAAGATTATTTGTGAGATAGATATATCTCAAAATTGTGAGATATTGTTAAAAAATAAGATTATTGTTGTAATAAAAATGATATTTCAAATGTTAATTAAAACATCGTTAGCGTGACAACAAAGCGTGGAATGTTTCAACACTGATTCATTTGACAAAAAGAATTGATAAATTTCGCAAAGAAAGGGTCGACGTTACATAATCTTTTATATTTCTAAAGAGTCCATTACGGTTTTGCAAGTTGATTTTTATTTTAACTCCAACAAACTGAAGTTAAAAGCAACTGGCGCTACCGTTTTATTTGTTTAAATATCCAGTAGTTCTTTTTCTCAAAGTATACTCTTAATATAATTCTTACCAATTATATACCATTATGAAGCTAAAACTGATTTTTCAGGAAAGAATAACATGATTGAGAAAAAATTAATTTACCCTAACCAAAAAGGTTACATCAACGATTATGACCCTAATGTGAGCGCAGCGATATTCAAAGAACATGCCACGGCTGCCTTAAGACATTTTCATACAATGATACGTGGATACTTACAGTAAGAAATTTTTTGTTTAACACCAAAACCGGCATTAACCACTTGATTTTACATCGATTTTACTAAAACACTCTGAGTAAAAACTATCTCAACAATAAAAAAAAAAGGGTTCCTAGTTCCTTACTCGCATTTTGTTTGAAAGTAAGAAGGTAAACTAGAGAAAATAGGGACAGAAGAAGGCGATGAAATTTATGCCACACGTCATATTAAACATTAAAAACCGCACTCGGTTTGCATTTTCAAGGATTGGAAAACGCGTGAGTGTTTATAAAATTTTCAATTTTTTTCTTTTTCATCTCTTATTGCAGTTTGATCACTGAGGATCGAAAACTGGCGCACTCCGTACGTCTTAGCGACTGGTTCAATAGGCCAGCCATACTCGAAAAAGACGACGGTTTTGACGACCTTGTTAGAGGCTTATCATATCAACCAGCCGACAAAAGCGACGAGTACTGGGACCTTGAAGTCACACGTTATCTTTTCAGGTAAATTTTATATCACGGCCGACACATTAGAGAAAAAGAGTACGCAAAGACTACACGAAAAAGATTGCTTTAGATTTCTTTGTAAGATTAAAGAAAATTTGATAATTTTTGAAACCCCCTAGCGTCCAAAGTAGACAACATTGTTGTAAGCAAGTTGAACAGTTATATGGTTCATGATCTTGTGACCTTCTGGGTGCACATGATGTTACTGTTATATATTATATTAAATAAAACTGCGGAAACCATAATAAAAAGGTAAAAGCCTTAATATTTTTAGTTTTATTTTTATAAATTACGCATTAATATTATTGATAGCAATTAGATATCCATACTGTGGTGAAATTAAATCGTTACCTTTCTATTTTATAGGGGAAACCATTCTAGCGGCGGTGACTTACGCGCTACGGATATTCAGCGAGGCCGGGACCACGGACTTGGAACGTACGTACAACTTCGAGCTCACTGCGACTTGCCCGTACCCAAAACATTCAAGGACTTGAAAAGAAGTATGTCGAAAGAGGTAGGTTATAAATATATCAATGCCATCCCTTTAATATTTCCCAATATGAAAATGTTTCCATTTCTAAACTTCATATAAATGAAATAATTCTACTTTTCTCAACCTAAAAAAATTACACATTAAATACAATAAAAATGAAACTTTGATTTTACTCTATTTTGATAACTCTTCTTTTTATATTTGAATTAAATACAATATCTTATTTCAATTATAGAATGTTAAGAAACTGGAAGAGTTATATTCATCAGTTAAGGATATAGACCTAGTAGTTGGCGGATCTTTAGAAAAGCACGCCCCCGGAGCTCTCGTCGGTCCAACCTTCCTCTGTATAATTCTACAACAGTTTCTACACGTCCGAATCGGTGACCGATTCTTCTTTGAAAACGGCTTGGATGAAGATATATCATTAACTCTACGTAAGTTATGAACGCATTATTATTGTTCATCATTTGTCATTTTTGCTTACTTTAATTGGGGTTGATAAAACACGTTTCGTTCTCTCACATCTTGCTATTACACGTCATATTATTAGTAACTCTTTTACAATGTAATCCTTCACGCAATCCATTCATTTTTTCTAAGGCCTTGCTTAAAACTCACCTTGGGCTATGTCATTCTTCTCTCTTAATAAAATACCCGTAACTCTACCCTCTTGCGAATCATTATCACAGTAGTTAATATTACTTTTACTGGTAGTGGTAGTAGTGGTAATAGTGGTAGTAGTGGTAGCAGTGGTGGTGGTAATAGTAGTAGTATACAGAAGCCACCAAATGGACTTCAATTTAAGTATTTTTATTTCAATTTATTTTTTCTAAATTTAAAGTGTCATACTTTTTTTCACCAGCCCAATTAAATAGCATTCGTCACGGTGCCTCTATGGCACGACTTCTTTGTGACAACGGACACAAGATTACGTGGATGCAACGAAGAGCTTTTGAATTGGTATCAGAGGAGTAAGTACTAAATATATATTTATCTGATATCTTTTGAAATTCACACGAAAATTTAATAAAAGAAATTTATTTTAAGATGAATAATGTAAACAGTATCTTTACATATATTTTTTATTTAGAAAATACACGTGTACTGAATTTCAATACTTTCAAAACAATAAGGATCATATACACTAAAAATATTAGTATAAAATTAGCAAAAAAAATATTTCAAACAATACATATTATATTTAGTAACATGCTTGTGTATATAACATAACGTTTCTTATCCTCAGAAATCCATTGGTACGATGCGATGAACTACCGTCAGTTAATCTGACCTTATGGCAGGAATCTAAGCCAGAACCAAAGGTAGAAACGCAAGAGTATTAGCGCACGGTGCTATATTAAAAACATTTCAATAAATGTATTAAATACTATCTAATATGCATTTATTTTTTAACCAATATAATCCCGGAATACTGGTATTTAAATGATTAATGGCTCACATATTTTATAATGAACTATTATTCATTTTCTCGCAGTCGGAATCGGACCCAGATCCTAAATACTATTAAATTATAAGTAAATTTTCTTACCATTTTCTGTTTGTCAAAAGAGGCGTTTTTTATTGTGACAGTAATATAACTATTTTTTTAATTCTGGAGCTCAGATAAGAAAAAAATTATGAGTTTAAATACTTCGATTAATCTGCTTCAGTAAGCTTTCTGAAAATTCATTTCAATTACTTTACAAAGAGTATAAAGAGCTCTTGAGTTAACTTTTTATTTTCTAGATTAACATTTTTCGCAACAATAGTGAGCGAAATGTTCCGTAAACGCTCGTTCATAAAGGTTTTTATTTTCATTAAATTAAGAAGTGAAAGGTGACTTTCATTTGACCTGTGGTAAGGAGAATAAGGTTTAAATTTAAGGCTCCTCGAGCTCTACAATCTCTTGTTTACATGACTTTGTTTCTCATATTTTATAAACACATATGAAAGAAGAACGATATTAGGAAAACCACTATGAAAGTATAAAGATAAAAAAATACGAATTCGTTTATATTCCGCGTTTCATTTATAATAGTTATCAATTGACTGCAAGATAAAAAATTGGGACTTTTTATCACGAAACGTATCGCGAAAACATAATGCTTAATTTTAATTTTTTTTAAGAATAGCTTAAATTATTATTCAGGACAATAATCAATATAATTTTATACTTTTAATGTGCTTAAAAATACAAAAGTAATCACACTGTAATGGCGGTTAAAACTTAAAGGTTCGTGTTCCCTACACATCGAACCTGTTTTACACACATATTAGCTAGTAGTAATCCCCAAGCTTTCTGGAAGCATGTAAAAGTACATTAACTTCCCTTGGGGTACGCATTAATAAACTAAAACACAATTAATGACAATCATGGACAAACTATGGATGAATTGAAAAACTCAATATCACTTTGCTTGATCCGAGATTTGAACCCGAGATTTCAGCAATGCAAGCCGACATACAATTGTGTCAACGAGGCAGTCTCAATAAAAGTATTTTATACTATAAAACTCAGATTTATTCATTAAAATATCAAGGAGATACAAAAATCATTCTTATAAAACTTGTAGCTAACATCGCTACGGCTTCTCTATGTCAACGCAACACAAACATATGAAAACAGCAACTTCCGTTTCCGTCTAAACATATAAAAGACAGGACGAAAGCATTAACGTGAATTACTGATATTTCCTGTGAAACTTCAGATGTTTGCTTAAGTTGTTTATTTGTGTTTATCTTTTATAGCTTATTTTATACAAAAAGATACATTTTTCTGATATCAATTTATAAAGACAAAAACTAAAGATCTGCTTAGATAGATATTCATGAAGGGTCATAGGTTTTTATGTAAGTGTTTGATAAGGGCACATTTTTTATCATTAAAAAACAAAGCCTCACATTTTTGGCTACTTGAGAGAGACAAATAACTAACATATTTTTAGAAGCATCAATGGTTTCATGATTAAAGATGCAGTCTATGAGACATGCACAACGTGGCATTAGGTTCGATCTCCTATTCGACTATTGTCGTGAACCATCCTAGCACAAGATTTTTTAAGTTTAGTTGGTATGGTTAAGAGAAATTTGGTAAATTGTTTCATGATCTGCTAATATTTTAATAAAAACAACTAGATTTACTAGTCCAAAAGTAATCAACCTTTCTAAAGCTTTTTGTAACATAAAAAGTAATATATTCAAATAATGAGGAAAATAATGTTCACCTTAACAAAATTCTAACGAATTCTGCTGCAGTTAAGTTTCTTAGGACATTTACAAATCAACAGAATAGCTTTGGGATAAAAGATTGCTTACAAGCAACAAAACAAATCGAATAAATCACTATATTTCTTGTTACATTTCCTTGAAAGAAATCAACAAAGCACTGATTAAAATAACAAATAAATAATCGCAACAACTAAGAGCTTCAGTTACACGAGTAGAGTTTTCTTTTTATATTATTTATATTCCTTTATATGGTACTGAAAATAAAATCCTTCAAGCTGAAAACCTTTTTTTTCTATTATAAATTGTAACTCTGTTGATCCAAATATCACTTAGTTTTCCACAATTGGTTGTAATTTAATGATTATATAACATCAATTTGAAACCTTAATAAATTAAAAAATAACGCGTAAATAATAAATTGAAAACGGATTTATGCTTATCGTTCACGTGTTCAATGTTTGATATAAGTCGTAGTTAACAAGCATGTTGTTTTTGACACGCTATGTTGAATTATTAATTAAAGAAGTCACACGTAAACGGATTCACGGCATGTTTTTACACGAAGAAATTAAGTATTGTTGATTTATGTACATAACTCTTCTAATTGTCTTACCAGGCTTGAATACCGAATATTCATGTCGGTATATCAGTGGTACTACTTCTGATACAATGTGATGACGTAACTTATGAAAAAAAAACTTACCTCACGCCTGTGTTGACCCAAATGCGCACCCACTTTTCGCCGCATGTTTTTCTGTCCCATGATGTGATATGAGGTCAAGTCTATCGCCATATCCACCACAAATTTTAAACACCATACTAATATCGAGTTGAAAAAACCCCAATATCCCTCCACCCGGGATTCGATCCGCAACCTCAGTCAAGCAATACCGTAATACAACTTCAACAAGTCTCTATAATTTGTTAGTCAATTAAATCTTAAATTGGATTTGTATATTTTTTTAAATCAATTTTACCTTCGAATTTTACCTGCGTACACAATTTTATTTATTAACCCGTTCCTTTTCACTGAGACAAAATTAAATGCACAAAAACCTTTGTTAAACTTTTGTAACAAATTAAAAGTTTTAACAAGCTCTTTTCATAAAGCGCTTCGAATTTTAAAAACATTCGAATAAATGTGACAAAATTTAAAAGTGAGAGGAATTACATTTTTACAACAGATATATAAAGACAAAAGAATGTGTGTTTAATATACTTTTTTCATTTCTCGTCGACAGTGGTTTTAACAGAATTTGAAATTTACACTTTTATTCTTAATTATTTAAGTATTATAAAAAAATTAAAAAAAAAATACATTCATTACAATATTTACCAGATCATATTCGTATTTTAGTTTGGAATTTTTAAAGAGCAATGTAAATTTTGCAATTCATCGGAAGTTATAAAGTAAGCAAAACGTATATTCAACTTATTTCTAGTACAAACTGAGGTGTATGCCGGACTGAGGTGACGGTCGAGAGATCATACCGACATTTAGCAATAATAAATGTAAATACTATTTACAGTATGCGATATTCCCAAAACTTCACATAGACAAACATCCAAGTTTAATAGTAGCATACATTTAGATGCCAACGCAAATACGGCTATGTGTACACGTAGCTGTATTTGCGTTTGCGAAAGAGGTATTTTCTATATTCTACCAGAGTTCCTAGTAATTCTATTGTTCCTAGTAATCTGTAGAATTACGGATGAGTTACAAGTGTTTTTTGAAAGAAAGAAGTTTCTTACACCTCTTAAAGTGTGCTAGGCAGGGAATAGGGTCTACGGTGAGTGACAGATCTGGTATTTATTTATTTATTTTCTTTATTTATTTATAGTACACAAGCGGTACAACGGTACAATAGTTTCTTATTTTATCTACATAAAATTCCAGTAAATTTTCCATAAGAAAAGTTACCGACTTTTTAATAATGCTTTGTATTTAAATAAAAATTAAGATAAATACCAGTTTCCCTGTAAATGAATTAATTACTTGATACATAAACATTTCTACGCTTTATTTTGTTATTTGAGTCACTGTGAATGCTGAAAAAATTGTCAATTTAAATATTTATGAATGAATTTATCAATGAATAATTTATAAAAAAAAATACACAAGAATTAGGATCATATAACCAATTGTAACATAAAAGAAAATTTTAACGCTGTCGTATTTCATATATGTTGCTTATTTGTGGGTACGAAGCTACAAAATTGTACTCAAGTACCAAGTTTTTTGTCAATTGAAATGTTGTCAGAAGGTACCTCAACTATCACAATGCTAGATAATGAAAAAGGCCAATTAGAGAGTTTTCCTTTGTTATAACAATATTGAGATTTATATAAAGATAATCCTACGCAAAAAAAGTATTCTCTTAATGATACTTTTTGTATTAGGTTCGATATTCTTTTCTACTTTCAATTAAAATAGCCGTACCGTAACTATGCCTCAATGGCGCAACTGTATTACGGTACGGTAGCATTGTTGAAGTCTTGGGTTCGAATCGCAGGTCTAGCAAAGTAATATTACGTTTTTTCAATCCGATATCTCTCCGGAGTTTAGAATTTATGCCCGACTTTTTCGTGCTGCATCAAAAATTATTTTTTTTTATTAAAAAAGTCAAGTATTTTACAGAATCTCCGTTAATACATTAACTTTCTTTTTTGTGAACGTTTGTTATTTTTTTGCGTGTCTATTTCCAATAAAACTCTCATTTCCAAATTGATGGTCTTGTAATCAAGGTCAAGCTAAAATAATCAATTCGTTTTAATACTATCATATGAAGCCTTAATTTCGAAACTAAGGCTTCATAGATAGAGATCAGTTTATAAATATCAAAAAAAAATATTTCTAAACATTAAATAAAGTATTCGTAAGGAAAACATCTATCTAAAAGGATTTTCATTTTTTTACTCGAGTGGAATGAACTGGCTTCAACCCTTTAAAACAATAACAAAAGAACGCGATTCTCTAATTACAAGACTATAAATAAAAGTATAATGTAACTCTAAAAAAAAGTTA
>JAABKM020000032.1:3190612-3214477 GCA_016277805.2 Papilio aristodemus | reverse complement strand
CCTTTCCATTAGGACTCCCCAACATGGTGACTGTGGTGTCATTCGATTCCGAATCTTCATCAAAATTTATATAACATTAAAATAAAATATACTCCCTCTTCACTGTTGAAGTCACAAAACTGCATGGAAATCTGAATGTTAGACTAGCTATATTCTGCCCCACTCTATCAATATTATGAACGACATTGTAAATATTGACATTGTCACCTAGTTAATTTTATAATCAATATAAACTGTGTAGAAAGTACCGACAACGTTTACTTTCAATTAAATGCAGATATGTTATTATAAAAATTAGTTTAATTAAATAATTGTCTTCAGAACAATTGTTTTACACTTACAATGAAAATGAAAACACTTTGCTTCGAAATATAAAAAAATGCATAATCATTAAGGAGGGCTAACATCACGCTATGACATTGAGGAACCGTGTAGGAAGAAGTTATCGATGCCGCGAGTAAAACCGCTGGGTATAGCTATGCGAAAACCGCACTTATGTATAAATCACACCGTCCCTTGGTGTAATTAAATTGAGTAATATTCAAATTTATACAAACAGACGTGATGGTAATAGTTAGGTACATGTGAATAAAGAAACGCCGAGGTAATTATTAATTACACAAGTAACAAACTGTTCGTGTGAAATAAAACATGGTATGTATAATTATGTAATATATTCAAACAAGAATCGCTATTAAAACGTATCAGATAATTGCAATATATAATAATATGTTATCAGATAACTTCGCTATAAAACGTTTTCGATATCCACGTACTGAAACAAAATCCATTCCGGGTTCGTGTGAGCTTGATAAAGCGTAACATATATTAAAATAATGGAAGAGAAATGGTCGTATTTTAGTTTGAAGCCGCATTTAAGAAATGCACGTTACGGTGGCTACGCCGCATTAGATCACAATGCCCCAGCAAAACGTTTATATCTACATTACATATATATGAAAATCGTTTTATTCGGGGCTATAATTTTTATGATACAACATGCGATAAAAGTTTATCAAGTTAGTGATAACCATATCAAATTTTGCTTGTCTAATAATAATGTAAACTAATTTTTAGAGCTACTACACACTGACGCGGACGAAGAAAGCTGCATGTAGCGGTTGACACTTTAAATGCGCGCAGGCAACCGCGAGTTCGCGCTGTGTATTTGCCACATACAAATCCACGCTGTGCGTTTAGTAACTGCGTGAAAAGTATCACGCCGCGAGCTCCGCGGCCGTATGGCGGTTGTCGCTATCGCAGTTGCCGTAGTACGCGAGCGCATAGGATTGTCCACAACCTTTAAATGCTTAGGAGTTCCTAAACTTAATAACTTAAATACTATATTATAAAATTTTCTAATTTAAGGTGCGTGATGATATGGACACCCTTATGGACACCATGTTCTTATTGTTCACTTACTTTGGATCAATTTATAAACAAATCGTAATGCTTCTGAAAGCCGATGAAGTCCAAGAACTTTTGAACACAATGAAAGGTTTGTCGTTCTTATCACATCGTAGAACAATTTTCGTTTGCAAAATTTAATACAGAAAGTACGTGAAATTAATCTCTATCAATATTATATGTACATGTGCAATATTTTATTTCTCGAGAGAGTTAGATAATTAGGCTTTCAAGGCTTTCTAATAAGAGCTAGGTTGAGTAACTCACAAAGGTGAGACCCTGTTCGATGCGAAATTTATTTTCATCTACATCTTCATTAATGGCAAAGAAGGGGGCTTTTAAATATGAAGTACAAAGAGTAGGCAGACGGAATGAAATAACGCATAAATAAAATGTCTACTGGTAACATCGTTTGGCATTTGTTTGGGGAACATCATAAGTATATTTTCTATTACATTATTTTTTATAATGTCAATAAACAAATGATTTTTTGTGTTAGATGACTGTTTACTTTCAAACAACTTTTAGCTAAAGTTATTAAATTAATTTAATTTTAAAAGTTTAAGAAACTAGAATTTGTGAACGACATTGAAAAACAGTAGAATTTGCATTGTAAAGTTACCAATATCGTAGACTAGATTCCTTTTTATTAACTATCCAATGAATAGTGAATACACAATTCTGAAAACAAATACGTAGAATAAACCGTTACACGGTGAATCGTATAACTGTGAAAACGTGACTGAACAAAATGAAAAATCAAGCATCTCGCGATTTGAAATAAAAATTGCAATAGATTAAATTTTCAATATTTCGAAAGACACTTTATTTAAAATAAGCATGATTTTGTTTAGTTAAAATTTCATTAGTTTCAGTTTACACCAGTATAAAATTTCAGAAGGGTAATATTGGCTCCTTATGACTTCAAATATCGGAAACTTCTTAAATCACATTTCAGTATGTCATTAATCAATATACGTTCTTTTGGGACGCCCCCTGCCAACACTGTCAGTCACTTTTACACACAAATTTGTCTCCTATCCTACATTTAAATGTTAGTGCAAAATATATGTGTTATTTTGTGTCTTTTAGGAGATATGTTTAATCAACCCGAAGAAGAACATCACAAGTTGCTCAAAACTACAGCGCGCGAAGCTAAAACTATTTTAACAATTTACAACTCAACATCTGTAGTTACTTGTTTTCTTATGGCATTGTATCTACACATATTATATTCGAGAGGAGATAACATTGAATTTTCTATTTGGTTTCCTTTTGAAACGAATACCAATTTAAAGTAAGTTTTTTAATCACTAAATCGGCATCATTGTCTGGCCGCCGGCTTTTCCAATCGCCATATAGTGAGCCGCAAACTGGCGATGCTGTTACACTTTTGCCAAGTCAGTTAACTTAGTTCGATGTTAATGGATACGTAACTAGCGATCATGGCGTCCTTGTGACTGAGAACTTTCCAATTTTACTTTTTCTTTTTTTTTAAATCATCGTTCTTTGTGTTTCAGATTTTATATTGCTTTAGTGTATTATTATATCCAGATTTCATGGATTGCTTTTAATATCACAACGCTAGATGCATTGATAGCATTCTTTTTGCAACAATGTGCTACACAAATAGATATATTAAGGTAAAATGCAATACATGATATATGTACTTTTATTTCCTATTTTTTTCAACCAAAGATATCTTTTTTTATTTCTACGCACAATTAGTAATGATTGATTTCCTGTTCATATTTCTATAGACATTTTTTATTATTGTAAAATAAAATAATTATTTTTAGATACGATCTCGAAAACTTTGTTAATAGTTGTAAAATTAAATCAAGAAAATTGGAAATGCCTTTAAATCAAACCTATGATATTATATTTAAGAACATTGCCATACATTATTTGGAGATTAAACAGTAAGTATTTAAGTTGTATGAGAATAACCTAAACGTATACTACAGTGATTAAAGCGCATTGCATGTAAAAGAGGCAAAAAAGTGAAACCGAAAAAACTACAACTTCGTTTTAAACAATACAGATCAGGTATAGGGGGGTTTACTGCACGAAAGTACCTATAAGTGATGGATTTATCGGTGTGTTATTTTGTTCATAATATTATTAATATCTATCTAAATTTATTAAATCTACCATTTATTATGTGTGTACATAGTTACTTTTTAATTAAAATATCGATCGATTTGTAATAAATATAAATATTAAAAAAAAATAAGATTGTACGTAGTTTCTTTATAGTCGCGAGTCGACCGGTAACAATACGCAAGATTTTGTTTTTTTTTATGTTCCTTTTGCCGAATAAGCCGATATTTTATAATGATCCTTGTTTCAGGCCTACATAGCATTAAAATGTTCTACTGAAATATTTCTACCATATATGTTTTTCGTATATCAAACTTTATAAAATTTTTTCAGATTTTTCGCAAAAGTTGAAGCGACATACAGTGGGCCTATATTTTGTCAGTTCTTATTTGGTGGTTGGATTCTTTGCACCACGGCTTACAGATTAGTTGAAGTTCGTATCTCTTATATCAATTACAAATATATGAGAAGTTAAAAATATCTTATCCAGCGTCTTTTTTTTTTTTCAGATTGATAAAATATCTTTGGCATGTTTTACAATTATATTATTTTTAATGTGCATACTGACAGAGTTATTTTTGTTTTGCTTCTATGGTACTAAGGTAACAGACGCAGTAAGTAATAATAATGATGTAACAAAATAATATTTATATCTATAAAAGTAAGGTTGCTATTTCTTTAGCTATCGAGCGATAATGATGGCCATAATAACCGATCGCATTTCTATCAGTAACTTCTTAAGGAATAAAAATTTAGGACAAAGATTATTTCTAACGAGTAAAGTATTATTTTTGAACTTTCAATCTAGAATAAATGCTTCACCATAGAAAACTAGCCTGAATAAATTAATAAATAAGATATAATATAAAAGATATTCAGAGGTTCTTTGGAAAAAAAAAACAATTCGCCCTGAACTAATTAAGTTCATGATGTCTGGAAGCGCTACGACATATATTTTACTTTATTTTAAAACGGTTTATTTAGTTTGTCCTATTTTAGTGTAAACTTTTATATTTGATAGTTAAAATTGATAAAAATATTTATATCCTTTTTTAGAGTGAGAAGTTGACAGATTCAGCATATTTTTTGGACTGGGTAGAGATACCGGTTAAAAATAGAAAAAATCTTGTGTTGTTTATGGAGATGATAAAGAAACCAATAATGCCTACTGCAGGATCTATCGCACCGCTTTCAAATACAACATTTGTTTCGGTAAGCTCGAATACTTGCTTGCTTAAACAAGAAAGTTATTTGTCGATTTTTATTATTTCTTTATTATTACTTTTCAGATAGTTAAAAGTTCTTACTCTTTTTATGCCTTGCTGAAAAACACGGAAGATTAAACGCAAGATCATATCATTTTTATTGCTTAATCATCAAAAATACAAAATTTATCGCTATTTTAAACACACATTACGCATTTCAGAACACATTTAATAGAATAACATCAACTACGGTTTAATATAAAACTGCACTGTAGTAAAAAATACAAAAATAATGATTGGTTTTTATTGAAAAACAACTTAGGAAACGAGCATTGAGTCGCATGGTGTTGCGAAAAGTTTTTCAACTCTATCTTATCGTTGAGCGCTTATTGACCCTCTGTCTACCCCCTTTACGGTTTAACATGTTATTGAGAATTGAGTATAAAATGTTGATAGGTTACACTCAAAATAACTAAGTACTGTTGGTTTTAAGATTTTCTTCAAAGAAAAGAGAGTTCAATACAGAACTCTTAATGGAAGTTGTCTTCGTGATTTTTACATACATTGTTATTATTATTTCTAAACTAAGAACTATCTCCAATCATCTTAAGGCGAAGGGCCATTAAAATTCTGAGATTTATTTGAATGGGAACCATAAATGGCCATTTTTCTCTTTATATGACGTCTTTCAAGAATTCATCTTTACATACTAACGTGAAATGCGATGGCCTTGAGAAGTGAAATGAAATATTAAAAGTATCTTCATGCTGTCTGCATTTAGAATGGTAAGCCGCAGAGAATAACCTCGGGTCATGGATGTCATGTTTAACCCAAATAACGTTTGAAGCTTCAGAATTTTTTGAATTAAAAGCAGACAAATTTAAAACTTCGTACGTATTATAGGAATAAACCTAAATTATTTTGTATTATACACATTATTTTGTATAAATGATAACATATCCACATATTAAAACTGTAAAGAAAAATATGCTACAATAAATTCGTCGTTGTCTCAGCTAACATTCGTCCACTGCTGGACGTGGGTCCATTGTTGTAAAAATTATTTGTTTACAGGAATATATTACCGCCAACAACCTAATATGTTATGTGTGCTTGATATAGTTGCATCTGTACATAACATATTAAACAAAGGTTATACGTGGTCATCAAATCTATTAATAAGTTATTCTAAGACCGTATTTACTAGACATACCGGTTCGATCGGTCTCGTACGGAGAGCGGAATCATATGACATAGTTACATAAATTTGATTTAGGATATTTCGAGATGCAACTTGGATACATTTGTGCAACAAGCAATCGATGTCATGATTAAGATCACTATAATATTACGGGTATAAATGATAAAATCTAGAAGAAAGAAATATGGAGAAAACAATTTGTTGATATAAGTTAATAAGTTAAAGTGGCAATGCGGTTGCATTTGTTTAATAAATAGAAAAGTCTACGATTGAAGCAAGAAAAATATAAAAAATTATCGAAAAAAACAAAGAACCGAAAATTGTTGAAAGTATTGGAAAGCACGGAATTTTTCTTCACAGGATGATAGTGATGATGACGTAAAGCATATTATGACACCCTTATTTTATAGTATATAAACAAAGTTTATACGGCTACCAAACACACTGTAGATAGTAACATATCTAAATTAAAGCAATAGGCCAAAGAGCGTTGTAGTAATCTCGTACGTGCATGTTTGGATTAGATTGGCCTCGTGTAAATTTGCTTCACGTTCAAATGAGTTGATCCCTTGGGACGGCCCGCTGACGTGCTTGCGGCCTCTTGGCTTTATAAACAGTTCCATAAGTTTGATTTATTCTTATATAGTGACATTTAAATACAGATTTTTTACTAGGTACAAACTAGTGCTTGATCACAAGCCCACCCGATATCAAGTGATGATGTGGTCGAAAGATAGTATGGGCTAATTAAGTATAAACTTATTAGCTTTTTTCTTGAAAGACGCAAACACCGACACCGCCACCTTATTCCAATCCTTTGCCGTACGCATGATTAATGAAGAATCGAAACTCTTCGCCACTTTTGATGCCCAAGTATCAAATTAATATAACGCATTAATGAAAAACTAAACATCTTTCTAGATTTAGCCCTCTATTGGTGACTATTAATAACTATAAAAAGGTCATTAGTTTTTGACTATAAAGATTTTAAGGAGAAACGGCGAAAAGACTATATTTTATATTAATACAGGTCATACACCTCTTGATTTAATTTTAAAAGCAAGGTTTTTTAATGAAAAGCTTCACAAAGTTTATTATCCCCTTAAGTACGTACTCGAGGTAAATACTCCGACTACGTTGCGATGGTACCTGGCTAGTAGTATTTAAAATATTTCGTTAATTTAAAAATAATATTCAGGATGATACCTCTTCAGCGGAATGGAAAAATAAAGTAAATTAATTAAATGAAACTATTTCGAAAATGTCATTGCGAACTTGTAATCGCCACTCTAAAAACTCGGTTATTATTACTCCGTAACAGGCCAAGAAGTATTCATGCTTTAATTTTTTTTATAAATACAAGGGACAAATGAGGCGAAATTTATAACGTTGTTGGAGGGAGGGCTAAGGGTTGAATCTTCCCCTCAAATAAGAATTCTGAAATGACAAATTTTTAAAATAATCATAATTTTTTTTCTAACTAAATTTTTATCCAGGATTACACTACTTTATCTTACGTTAACTTAATAATACGCTGTTTTATTTTGTTAAAACTTACTCTCAGGGGGCTCCAGACCCTCACCCCAAACAACAATCTAGTTTCACTAGTGCCGCAGACTTATTAAAAAGTAGAACGAAATTTATTGATGTCACACACCGGGCAAAAGAAAGAATAAAAATTTATTAATTAACTTCAGTCAGAGTTGTTGGTATCCTGACGGGAGGCGCGTTTAATTATACATGGTAATAAGTGTGCTGAGACACGTCCGCTTTTTACGAGACTCATTACCGGCTGTTCTGTGATAATAAAACAATGACACTTGCTAAGTTTGCTTCATTCTCCTTATACTTCGACATGGCAGCACGTTTATGAGTTGATTTATATTGAAGATTGAAAATCTTTTTTTTAAAGAAAGGCTCACTTAAAAATAAAGAGAATCTTTCTGTGGCTAAATAAGCCTCCCACAAGATGAAGCGATGTGAATGGCATGGGACCGATCTATGTTGCGACTTACGGGGATGGCTTACGTCCAAAGCGAACCTAAGAACGTCCAAGTACCAGCAAACTATTACATAGAGTAGAACTGAAGAAAATAATAAGAGCGAGGTACATTTGCGATCGTCTTCTGATCTCAGTTGTTTATAGTTTTGTTATAGACTTGACAATGGTAGCAAATATGTCATTTTTTTTTATTATTTCCGACAGAAATATTTGAAGTAACTTTTCGACGTTAATAAATAAGAGATTTCTATAGGATTATAAAAAGATTGAAATGTCATACCAATATATCATAAATACAAGAACGGTTTTATTTTTAGTACATTAGAGTGAACTTAAGATACTTACCATATGTATACCATAACTAAAAGATATAAACCTGTGATTAAAAGAACAACATAAATGATATGACATTTTTCCCCGACTACATAAGGATTAATCGATTTCGATTTTCTTTAATACCAAATAATAAATAATTAACGTAAAAATGTCGTAGTGCAAACTTAGATAAAAAAAATTTTTGGAAGTAGTTACATATATATAAACATTACTCGACTCTCCATGCCATTCAAGGTTCATCCAATTTTGCATTCAATCTACTGCCGAAGGAATAGCTTCTTTTGAGATGACCCGCCACTTTTACCCCTCGTAAAGCGTGACCTTATCTTGGTTATACGATTTACGCCATTGAACGCTCTCAGCTTTAACTATTTCAAGGAAAAATCATAGCCCGTACCAAATTTAACAACGTTATAAATGTTCTTCTATCAAATAGTCGACTTTT
The DNA here is from genome assembly GCA_016277805.2 of Papilio aristodemus. NCBI lineage: Eukaryota > Metazoa > Arthropoda > Insecta > Lepidoptera > Papilionidae > Papilio > Papilio aristodemus. Next base: position 3,205,778 of record JAABKM020000032.1, on the reverse strand, counting down.
AAAAGCGTAAAAACTCGAAAATTGCGTTACTATGTTACTAATATGTTTTATTATTTATAATCCTTTAATTGTTTCTAAACTTTTATATATTATTAGATATTTCTCTGTTCTATATTGAAGCACTTAAATAAAAAGCAGGTAAACATATATTATATATAGCATAGCATATATTAAGTTTAGTTATAACCTCAGGAGGTAACTAATCACAAACGTCGTAAAAACCTAAAGACAATAATTAATGGAATCTAGTTTTTAGTAAGTAGTAGTAATTCACATTCATACGTGTTTAACATACGAGTAGTACAAAGAAAGAATATAGTAAACGTTTTAATGAATTAACTTCTTTTCAAATGTAAATATGTTGGCTCGATTCCAGGAAGTACGTTTTAGCAATATTGCTTTTAGCTTGATATTCAGCTTTATACGTCTGAAATCGAAAGCCTTACTTGTTTTGAGGATTACTATTTTAACGTTCAGCTAACATTTTGTAGCATAAACGAACCGCTACTACTCATAATGATTTCTTATATTTACGCGAATACTACATTATAAATTAAACTAATTTAACTTCGATCACCTGGGAACTGGGGTCAGTCCCGTAACTATGAGTGCTGTAAACTTGTCGGAACTGGAAACGTCAAAAATAAAAATCTAAAATAAACGAGATAAAATCCTTTATCTTACACAATACCAGCTAACCAAGTTTAATTTCAAATCAAATTGTTTTGAAGTCGAAGAAGAAGTTTTGTAGAAATCCGGATGAGGATAGCAGGGGACTGATTTTTGTGACATTCTATGGCCTATGTCTATGGTGGACCATAGACATAGGCCTCTGCCTACGTCTAGCAATAGACGCCTATTGATTGAAGAGAAATAAAAAGAACGAGCGAGAATAGATGAAATGTGAAGATCATGAGATCACTTAAGATTGAACATTAGATTAAAACGTTGACAACGTCAAAATTATATTTTATTTAGATAATATATAAACTTTGATGAAAAGAGGTATCGCAAGGTTGAAAATACTGCGACCAGTTTGACATAAAATACATTGAAATATTTAACCACCCACAGCATGCCTTGAACTTTTCGAATACACCTACAAAATCTACATTAACACAAAAGCTGTCTTAATATTTATCAGGTAACAAAGAGGCGTGTATTCTATTAAAAAAGTTATTAATTTTTTTAAACCCTTTATAAAGAAATAAAGGAATTTACCTTAAGGGTAATATTATCCGCGCCATTTTCAAGAATTTCCTAAATGGTATAATAGATCATAACTTATAAAATATATTACGACACACGGTTGTCATAAGTCTCCGAACAGAACCCAAGCGGAGTGCAGACTTGTAATTAAATACGCTGAAGATTTATCTGACAACATTTCTCGTACACTTTTTTTATGTTTCTTTAGTCGGTATTTCTTATTATTCACACAAAATTGCGTTGGCGAAAGTAAGTAGGTCATAATAATATTATATAATTAATTTGAATATTTCCTTGAAATGGCCAATATAATTTTTCGCTTGAGTATTTAAGTAGAGACATGGCTCCCTTCTTATTACAATATAGTATATATTGGCTCTTTCTAGAAGACCTTATTTGTTTCTATAAACTTATGTAGTATAGACTTGTTTAGTAATAATTTATCAAATAAACAAAAAAATGACCATAAAAATAATCGTTTTTGGATTGAATAAAATCTACCCAGAAGGCCATTCATACATCATTTTGATGGAGTGCACAAAGGACTTATAAATATCACATCCATCAAATTTTGGCAAGCCAACCTAACGTTTGGTATTCGCAACCACATATGTATCTCATGTTACATTCCTCTTTTATACCAGCTAGAGAAAATAACTAACATGTGTGTTAAATAAACTGTTATTTTTACATTTAAAAACGGAGTCCTAAATTGCGAATGTAGGCCGCACGAAATGCCGACACATTCATATTGTACGTCCGACAAATATATTGGGAAACTAATTATAGCTGTTAAATTATGTCCAACCGGATTTGAATTGACATGGATTTATGATGATCGTTTAGTGCCATGATTCATATAATGTAAGTCAATCAAACAACCAATTTGATCGGGACTGAGAAAACATTTTATATTTTTACTTGCAATTGAATCAGCCCGGAGTTTGGAATTTGTGCCCGATATGGCGATAGGCTCACCCCCTATTACATTATGGGACGGAAAAACATATGGCGAAATATTACAAAGTTTCACCTCTGCCTACCCCTTCGGGGAATACAGGCGTGAGATATGTTTTGACAACTGAATTGGATTTCTCCACATTCAATGCTCACATAGATTTATTTTAATTACTGAATATATTTTGCAATATAGTATTCATGTATACAATCGCATTTATTATTTGGTCTATATATTACCTCGATAGTTAAACTTTTTTATGTAAACATGAGGTGTGCTTTGAATGACGGACTCTCATCCTTGGCAGATGCTTGCGCGATGACGCAACTAAAGTTGCTAAGCAACTGTGTCATGACAATTTTACAAAAAAATTTCGATATGGCTTCTAGTTAATTTGAAACAATGGACACAAATTCAAATAAATGTTCAACATACATTTACTTGTAACAGTTAATACAATTTAAAAGCAAACAAAAAGAACAATCGGGATATTCGTTACCAACGATTATAGATAAACATGGGTCATTTGGAAAAAAATCCGACCTATAAGGCGAAGGAGCAAAAAAAATATCAAATTTTAATTTTAAAATATCGTCCAAACACACTCATTACTTCGTGGTTTTCCTTTAAATAATTAATTTTCTTCAGATTTGTATGGTGTGGTATTACTTCATCCTTAGAAAAAAAAAACAACCTTCCTTTTCATATTTATTGAAGTAAAAATTTCTGTGAAGAGTTCTCTGTAAGTAAAACCCTATTAGCTAGCGTCACCGATACTAATGGTATGTTTTTATTGAAATAGATGACGCTAATAGTGTTTTGAATCGTGAAGTATTGTAAATCTTCTAGCTCGGGTAATAAGTCCTTTACTTTTTAATTTTTCGTTTTAATTTGTGTTATTCTAAGGCCTCATATCTTCCTCTTCTCCTTTCCAGTCTTTTTAATATGGATATGAAAAGGAGAAGAGAATATGAAAGAGGTCGGGGATGGATAGGAATAGGACCATTCTTTTTTTTGTTTTTATCTGACCTTTATAGGCTTGCACCTCAGTTAAATGCCTTTGGGTAACGGTGAAATAATATTGGGTGTATTGCCACATACTTTAAAAAAAATCCCTCTTTAAACATAACTCTTTGTTATTCTTATAAAGTACAAAATATAGCGGTTTTGAACATACGATAAAATTTTATTATTCATCAAAAACTTGTTATTTTAAAGCTATAAGTTTTGTAAGTTTTTAAGTAGTTGTTAAGGTTGTCAGTAAGGATACTACTATACATTCCGTAATAGATTAAACAAAGTACGAACTCGGTAAGAGAGCCTTTCAGCTTAGTTGCCGTTTAAGAGGTTTAGGCAGAGCACCCTCAGTGGCCACCTCAAGCTCGGTGAAACTATAAATAGCTCTGTAAAGCAAACTGGCCGTCAGTTAAAAATAAATACTGAATTTGTACTTTATATCGTCTTTTATCGTAATAGCGTAAAATGAGCGGTGGTCTTCAAAGGTCTGTAATCCTAGTACAGCAAATAAAAATAAGATGTAAATTTTATCTTAGAAAATAATACATTTAAAAGGCACTAAATCTAATTTCCTCCTCCGTTGTTATAAATCAATGTTTCTGGTTTTGGTTTTACATTAATTTATTCAAATTGTATTTGAATTTATTACTCAAATTTTACGAATAAGAGTAGAAGCGCATGTGCACCGGAACAAGGAATTTGTGAAAAGACCGCCTACAGCGTAGCGTTCCGGCAGTCGTCCCTCTACGGCGTAGGTGGCTACACTGTAGCACTCTGCTACGCTGCTACGAACAAAAAAATTGAATTACTTTTTATTCGTTGGACATGCGTTAGTATTATTTTTAGTTATTGAGTGAAGTTAAAAGGTTGAAATGTGAAATGAAAAATGTTTTTCCGTAATATTTTACTCTGTTTACATTTTGGACTTGTATTGCACACCGTTATTTCTTTAAAGGATACCGGTGGTGAGTATTCGTTAACCATTTTGATTTCCTTTTCAACAAATGTATTTTATTTCCGACGATAACCATTTATGTGAATTATTTCAATTTTTTTACGTGTAAACTATTTTCTATAACATAAACATGAAAAATCGTGAAAATTTGATGATTCTACACTATTTAGTTTTTTTTATATTATACTTTTTTAAACGTACAAAAATATTTATAACCCTATCTTACAAAACAATTTATAAATAAACAAAGTATAGATTGTTTTAAACTATGATAATATATGTAGTTCTGTAAGGACGGACAAAGTGGTAAACAACAATAATAACTGAGAATATACATATGTCTAAATTGTATTGATTTGAATATTAAGAGCTGTTCCTATAATTTATTAGAGATTACTCTAGTGAATTGGTAGTCAGACAAAAACAAACTAACATAATAGAGTCTGTAGTATGTTTGGAGACCGATCTTTCGCGGGCATATAAATGTATTGTCCGTACTATTGTGTGGAGTCAAATAATCTAAATGTAAAGACTTGACCGATTTCAAAGTGTAAGATTTTATTTTATTTGTATTCGTTCATTAGTAACTTAACACCTATAAACTAAAAGAAACCTAGAAGTTTCAAGACATTTAATTACTTATGTAGACGGAATATAAATGATAGATCGAAAATTATCCAGAAATTTTGTTATCCAAAACTAAGGCGAATAGATTTCACAACGTATACAACAAATCTGATATATATACATGTTATCCTAATGACAACGATCAACTGGTGTTTAAACTCGGAAAATGTGAGAAAAGCGAGCTCACTGAACCGTGTTTCAATAATGAGGCGTGGATCCATCGATTCAGGAAATCCTGCCCGTCTGGAAATCTTGTATTGTTATATCACCAAATCATTGACTTACAACTCTTCTCATTACTATCTCTTACATTAAATGTAAGCAAAATTATTTTTAATTTGAAGTTATACAATACATAAAATTAAATGTAAGGGGCCGAATATTGCTTGTAAAACGAAAAGTCTATGAGGTTAAAAGATGGTGAATTGATGACCAGGTTAAGGTTACGATAGTTTACTTGTAAGGTGCACGAGACCGATCTTTGAGTCGCTGGTGGAAGCCCATGTCCAGGATATATAAGGAAATCAATAAAAATCGAGTGAAAGGAAACATTCCTAATTAATATTACAAATGTTTGTTACGCTATATTTACATACCATATCGAATATTATATCTCCAAACATGCGTACGAAGTCTTGGCAACAAACAGTTACTTATAAAGCGGTTCTTCACATATTTTGTCTTCAGTATTTAATAAATCCTTGTACGCCTACGAAGTGAAATGAATTCAGAAATATTTAAATAGAATAAAGATTACAAAAACAGATTATAACAGATTTACTCGTATTTTTCTCTTTGATCTCCAAGGCTCCAATATACGCATGGGATTTATTAAAATATGTCATACTAAAGGATTTTTTTATAATAAAAATACTATGTTAGGTTTGAAACTCAATAAACTATAATATAATTGAGTCTCAAATGTGACAAAGGGGAGTCGTAGCTTTACATTAAGATTAATTACTTTAGTTATTATAAACATTATAATGTACAAGACATCTAAATATGACTATCTAAAACTTTACAAAATTAGGAAACTATTCTTGACTCCATTATGGTGCCTCCCTTTTCAGGTCTCAAAAATAAATTGATAAAAATTAAAGCAAGGTATGACAACCTTCATATTTTTAGAAAGCAGTCGTAAAACAATTATGACCGTCTGCATACATAAATTTCAATTAAATAATAACATCTATATGTATAATTTGTATATACAGAAGATATAATCTTTATGCATGTACATATATAGTCTACGAAATCGTAATAGTTTTAATTGATGCCAGCACAGCTCGTACGCACACTTGGCTCGATTCCCAGAAAACATATAAACCAATAAGTTTCAATTTATGGAAATTTTTAATTTTTTTCCATTAACTTGTCACAATTATATTTTTTATTAGAATATATATAGTATTCTTATATAACCTTTGTTGCCCTGAGACATCAGATGGTGTGTCTCTTTAAGTTATTTCATTAAGGTACACCCTGTTAACCGGAACGGAGAAATGTTTGCAAGCAACCCCCTGGCAGTAGATACGCCTTATACCTAGACATTACTAAGACTGTAATTTCTACTACAGCAAACAATGTAAATTACCTAACTCCGTAAAACTTCATTGATTTACCCCTTCTTATATTAATGAAATTAAAATGCATTAATACGTTGTATCTAATAATCGATATAAAAACATACATGCCAAGCTTTTTAATAATTGTATCACCAGGAGAAAAATAACTAAGCTGTATTTATATTATATATTGTTAACGGCAATAAATTATGAAACGGACACGTGTAACAAAATATTAATTGACTTTGCCTTACAATGGCAAATAACGGGGAAATTCTTGAATAATATATTTGAATTATTAATTTTGTTCATTCGTTTTAATTGTTCAAAATATAAATATAATCTTTAAGTCTAATTAATTCATCGATATTACCGAAAAGATATTGATCGGTCGCTTAAAGAATTTCTAATATTAAGGCAAGAGTTCGCGTGACAAGCAACAATTGTAGGAGGCAAAGGTGTGAGGTGGGGGTCGCCGGCGAACCCGATTCGTTGCGAAGATATTTATACTGACTTTAACAGAACTTAATATCTCGAAACATTATTTTGTACTTAATATTTATTAGACTTTATAAATCATAATAATATTAAGATATTTTAGAAATGTTTATTTTAAGAAATGTTAAATTTATTAGTACTCAGTAGTAGTGAATTTAAAAAACCATTATCTAAACAATCTGTTGAATAGTGTTGACACGAAATATAGCTCAAATTTTTTTATTTATGTTTTCTACGCTTTTTTAATTATCATCATAAAATAAAGTTTGGGTGGCACTAATATTCTTTTATTATTATACCTCATTAATTGTAATCACCATCTAACTGAATAAAAATATAAAATTAAAAGAATAAACAAACGTATGTTTTCGGAAATTCATAAAATATGTTTTGATTCTATTGTACTTGGAAACGTAAAAGCATAACAGTTTAGTATTTATTATAATTGTTATCTTACGATATTATATCCTAAAATACACGATATTAAATCCATTTGTAGCATGTGACAAATCTATTAAATATTTATCATATACTGTTAAATCATTTAACTCGACTGAAAAAGCAAAAAGGAGAATTGTACTCACATTTGTATTATTCTCGGGGATCGGCCCGTATCCTAGAAACGTATATCGCAGTTGGGGCTCTAGAGGATTACAATTTAGTTTTATTTCCTAGCAATTGACTTATTCAATCATCAAGTCGAAAGAGAGTGGACCTTTTCATTCATCGAGCACACGGGTTCTATTTAAAAGCAGACTCCTACATCGGTACGTGAATCTAGCGTCAATCAGTCTGATTGAAGTTTCAGAAAGGAATTCTACTCATTTCCTTTGACATCTGAAACACGTTTTGAAGATATATAGCTATCAAACTTTATTTTATTACTTACCTTTTGGTCATTTCTTTAAACTTTACCGATACTATATTACTGTTAGATAATGCGCGATTAATTAGGTGCCAACATATAAATAATATGGTTAGAGAGCCAGCTTGAAGCAGACAACACATATTTTATCAAGCCAAAAATGTCTTTTAGTAAGAGCCTATCTGTATAAGAAATGGGGAGCAGCTTAGCTCGGTAATGGTGGATTTAGCGTCACGCAGGTGTTAAACATATTTTATTAGGGCTCCGTTTTGATAGCCCAAATGGAATCTTTTGTGTATTTTCTTAAAACTTAATTTTCCTTAAAATAGCATCGCGTAGATTTGCATTACTGTTTGTCGCTCACCAAGAACAACCTAGGACTCCATATTCCCTCTTTAATCTTTTTTTAATTCCTTCCTCCTCTATTTCCTTGACCTAAAGAAAACAGCATACTTCTTTACTTAAACAATGAATACCCGATTTTCTAACAACTAGGTCATCATTTACAATGATAATTTTCTTAAGTCTAAAATTGTTTCAGAGGTTCCACGCTTCGAAAATAACATGCCCAACCTAACAATCTCACTGGGCAGAGAAGCGATATTCACATGCGTCGTAAATGATCTGGGCTTATATAGGGTATGTATAATTTAATTATTATTAAATATACAGCACAAAATAAATCCGTAATAAGAATATAATAGAGTTTTAGTTCAATTAGTTTTTTTTTATGAAAGAAGGTGACAACTAGAAAGCTGTGTCATCCGTCTTCTTGTTTCCGAAAAAAAAAAATCTTTCGATGACTGATGACAAAGAAGAGCGTTCACAGCACAAGTTGTGGAAGGAAGGAAGCTATAAAATATAAAAAATCAAGTGGAAAAAACTCTAGAATATTTTTTTATAAATATGAAAAATAAAGTGTGCCCAAAGTCCAAACTGTACCTTTGCTAAGTTTCTAACTACGGTCGTGAGCTCTAACAAGCATGGCATTAATTAGAGAGGCCTACTGAGCAGACTCCTAATGACCTAAAAGTAGGAAAAGTATAACGAACAATATGCAGTAACAGTAACTGAAAAACTACAAAAATGACAATAAAATATTTGAGCTTAATTCATAGTGAGTTCTCTGCCAGCTTAACTTGCGAGAGAAAAGTTTGTTGTGAATAATACATTGTGTTACCAAAATCTAGACAGTTTAATAAACAGAATACGCATTCAATATTTCACGTTATCGCTAATATAATAAACCGATACCACATTTGTAAACACTATTACCTCGCTGTGCATTGGTGGTGGGAGGTAAATAATTCGATACATTCGATTCACAATATACAGAGCTATTATAATATGCCTATTACGATTATAAACTAACTAGGGTATTCAATATGAAAATAAAAATAAAACTATAATATTTAATTTTGTAACCTTTATGGTGTATTTCTAACAACTGTTTTTCGTTACACTTTATTTTATAAGGTCGCCTGGCTTCGTGTCGACACACAAACGATATTATCAATAGCGGGTCATGTCATCACAAAAAACCATCGCATCGCTGTAACTCACAGCGACCGACGCGTGTGGTTCCTGCACATACTGGAGGTGCGGCAGGCTGACCGCGGCTGGTACATGTGTCAGCTCAACACCGACCCCATGAAGAGCCAGGTCGCTCATCTAGATGTAGTTGGTAAGTGACAAGCGACCGGCAGGAGTAATGTCTGGAGGTGTCATAATAAATTTTACTAAATTCTCGTAAGATATTCGTTCACTTTTGTTCTTTAATGCCAATAAATCTGAAATAATTATAGTGACTTAAGAGAAATGAAAAAAATATTTGTTTGCGTACCACAATAGTCTATTAGAATAAATGAAATGTGATAACCCTTTGTAAAACAAACACGCAAGTAATTTTCAAAGATTAATACATGATTTTATATCTCTTTAGTGTAAAATTTGCAAAACTATGTTGCTTACTACATGTATTATTATGGTCATAATAGTAATGGAACTAATGTGATGTGAAATAGAGACATCTTGAACTGTTTATAACCACTATACAATAAATCTCACTCAAGGCGGCGTAAGTTAGTGATCACATGCCTCAACGGTTACAATATGACTTCGAACATAATTTTAATAAGTCTCAAGCACGCTAGCATCTTCAGCATGTTTAATCAGGTTTAGAATTCGATGTATGACACTTTCTATAATTTAAAAACTTATTCTAAACAAAAGGAAATCAAAATTTAATTTATTTTTCAAAGCTACGAAGATAAGACCTTACTGTGGCTTCGAAACTTGACTATTATAACAGGCTTTTTTTCTCTTTTACACTATCTATTTACAATTTGTTTTTCCGTCCCATTATGTGATAGATGGCAGGCCTAACACCATATCGGGCACAAATTCTAAACTTCGGGCTGACATAGAGTTGAAAATAACGAAATATCACTTCAAAAATTTTAAATAGTAATTTTAATCACAGTTCCACCTGACATATTGGATTATGCAACGAGTGGAGATCAAGTTGTATTGGAGGGTACAAACACAACGTTACGATGTGCCGCCCATGGCGTGCCCACACCCACTGTTATTTGGAGAAAGGAAACTGGCGATTTACTGGAAACAAAGAATTTCAGTGACGCACAAAGTAAGGTCAAAGCACGTCTTATCTTACTCTAGTTCTAAACTTGTATGGATCTTCTCTCTGTGTTAAGTCAATTAAATTTAATTTTTCACAGTGGTTTCGTAAAATGAAAAAAAAATATATAGATTGTTTTGTAAATTACCTGAGGTAAATTTTAAGGTTCTTATCGGATCCATTTTGGTGAGAATAAAAAATAGCATATGTATTTTTGTACCATGTAACATAAATTTTGGAAAAAAAATAAATTAAAGTATAAGGAAGATACACTTTCTTCGATACGACTCGTTATTCACGCCCCCAATGAGGAAGTTAAACTTGTAAAACTTTTTACATTAAAACTAATGCTTCAGGAACTATGTTATACAGGAAAATCTCACTTGCAACTACATCTTGAACACACATTAAAAGTTCCCACGACCACAGAAACCTTTAAGAGATAGAAGTAATGACAATTTTATAAATTTAAAGTAATTGCATGGTTGAAGAATACGCGAAAAATACTCTCTTCTACTATTTGACTAAAAATTTTTATCACTTACAAATGAAATAACAGAAGAAACATGTTTACACATTAAAACAATTTTAAATACGCTTATGTATAGCTTTAAAAATGTTAACAGAAAAATAGTCGCTATTGACTGAAATTCAAAATAAGAACAAATCAACAACAGATTTTATTCATCCATGACGAGAAATCACGTCAATGACGAAAAGAAAATGTTCTACGATTATGCAAAATGGAATTTTCCGTTTTCTCTTTCTACATCTGTTACAAGCATGACTAGTTATTTCATATGTTTTATTTGCAGATCAATCAATAAGCGGGTCCAAGTTAGAAATAGTGAAAATATCACGTTTACAGATGGGCGCGTATTTATGTATAGCTAGCAATGGAGTCCCGCCCACCGTTAGCAAGAGAATCACATTAATTGTACATTGTAAGTTAACATATTTTTATAATATAAAGATCGAAACCTCAATAGTCTTGTAGTTAAAGGAACGAACTCAGAAACACAAGGTAGCAATTTCAAATCCACTATCGGACATTCTAGTCTAACTTTAAATGTAAGATTAATAGTTTAGTTAAGTTTTTACACAGAAAACAACCAATTAAAAGAAACTGATTGAATTATTAGAATCGTTAACGATTTTTGTCGCAATAATCCAGGCATTGATTACAATATTAATAACTTTTTCTTTTACAGTTCCTCCAATAATGACAATACAGAATCAACTAGTTGGAAGTATTGAAGGCGAATCGGTAACGTTAGACTGTCATTCGGAAGCTTTTCCCAATTCCATCAATTACTGGACCTTCAACGGTCGTATTATATCACAAAGTGAGTATTTTTTTTCTACATTCTGGAACAATTCAACGTTAAATCTTAGTTTTAATGACTTTTTATTTTCACAGGCGACAAAAAATATGAAATACAAGCTATCGATCGAGGGTACGAAGTAGATATGAAATTAAAAATTAAAAATGTTAATAGAAATTCCTACGGTACGTACACATGCGTATCGAAAAACTCACTGGGAGACACAGACGGCACCATAAAATTATATCGTAAGTTGTTCACACAAAATAATACTTGTACAGGAATATTAGGATCGTAAAATAAACTTCCAAGCTTTTTAAATCTATGGGTAAACAGAAGTTTAAATCATTTTTTTTTTTCTTAGTTAATTTCTCTTTTTAATTTTATCGAGCCGTAAGCTATAGGAGGTAAAATAGCACGGACATATGTATATATGTATATAGATATACGCAAAAAATATGTCTCCTTTGGGTTACCAAGGTAATAAACAATTATATTTATATATCTATTGACTATTAATCCTGATAAGACCAAAGTACCAGTAACCAAAGTACTCTAGTACATGAGAGAAAGCTATTAAAATGTATAAAAGCTATGAAACGTTAGCAAACATAAAAAAGCAATAAAAATCATATATGTTGCCGGCCGCGAAAAATGTTAGAATTGTAGAATTCAATAACGGCCTTTGCAATCTCGTTGGCCTATTTCGCTCTTATGTAAGAAAAAAATTATCCTCTCCATACCTCTTTGAAATTGCTTTTTATTACTACACTACCGACCCGCTTCAGCTTCACGTTCGAATTTCCGGCATTTCTAATATAATCTGGACGTGTATATATATAATATAAACCTTCCCCTCAAAACACTCAACCTATTGGTAAAACTGCATATAAATCCGTTGTGTTTAAAAATTAACGCGTACAGGCAGATACAAGTAACTCTGTTTTATACAATGTAAAGAAGTACAAACACAGCGTGAAGCAAATATTTCACATCATTAAAAACCTTCGTGCCCATTTCGTTACACGGTACTCTGAACTAAATCAATGAACGAAATTTGAATAATGCTTATAACATTTTTTGCTAGTATTTTTAATGCCGCAGTCAGGTTTGAACTTGAAGGTACACAAAGAAAAATGACGTTAAGGAGCTTATTAAATGGAACCTGTAAGCTTCAAAGCGCAAAATAATGCTAGTAATATTTTTTTTAAATAAGCCAAAGTTAGATTCGGATTATATGTGAACCATAAATTATTATATACAGAAACTGTATTCCACTCCAATTAAAAACTTTCATTGCTCAATCGCCTCCGTCATTATAACGTTATACGAACCCATCGTCATATCGTTCATAACTTTCAAATTGAAAATCCCAATATCACGTTGTCTGACTCGAGATTTGAACCTGAGACTACAACGTTACTGTCATATCAAAATAGAATTGCTTCACCAAAGAAGTTCACTCGACGATATGTTAAATAAAGTATCTTATTCCAGCAATATCCAGTAAATATGAAGATCTTCAGTACAATGACGTAAACGTATTCGACAAGACTCTTGACGTGAGTGAACTCGAGGCACAGAAGCGCAGTCTAGCTTCCAAACTAGTGCTAAACTATGTTAATTTGCGCGCACTTTTTATTCTTATCGGATATATTGTAAATACGCAAATATATTGTTACATTTAATGAGATTTGTTTTATTCGACAAAATTATGATAAATAAACGTGTTACCTAATTTCCAATCCGATTTCAATTCTTTCAGTACCTACTTCAATTTAATATGTGTGTCAAATGACAGCAATTTAATTTACCCATCTCTCTTGTTAACAATGTACGTTTACACATACAGCTCGTTTCCATCCATTTTCTATACATATGTACGGATTGTGAACTGCGTTAATTTGTAATCGGATTACGAATAATATAAAATGTGAGCATTTCAATTTAATATTAGCTATTATAAAATAAAATACTAATATTTCTTGTAACCATTCCAACGAAGGCTGTAAAAGCTTGTGCTAGGATATATATAATATTTACGACAATAATCTAATGGTATGGTCTGGTCCGTGCTATAACCATTAGACTAACTAAACTATTGATGTTTAGTATTGAACGAATCATTCACAATTTGACATGTCATTTCTGTACATTATAAACTGTTAAAGTCTCATATTGTTGTTTAAGATTAAATGTTTTTTATTTTTAATGCACAGAAGTTGTATATAAACGAGACAAAAGCATTTTATTTATTTATAAAACTACCAAATTTGTAGCAAATAAAACATCGGCTTAGAAATCTCATAACGATAATGGAAACCGGTGGTGTGTTTGCCGTTACCGCAAGCGATCTTTGTACAGATGACCTGCATTGAAGCTCTCTTTACTTTATGAATTGGGTTATGCCTGACCACATTTCAATGCTGGCTAAATAAGCTGTTGCAATGTGGTCGTTTGAAACTATTTTGTACGATTTTTGCTTTATATTCAACTGTGAGGATGTATCATAAATTACGACGGGAGGATTTTACCTAAAGGTCTTAACGGCTCGCCAGTGCATCTGCAGTTCCCCGGTGCTTCAGATATGGACGAGGATCACTTAAGTTGAGACGACCCGTTACTCGTTTGCCCTCTTTTCCTACAAAAATAACTATGAGCTTACACCAACAATGTCACTCAATCCTCAGTCAACTGCCCCAGTGGCGCAGTTGAACAGCTGCAACGCTGGGGTCTCGAATTCGAATCCCGTGTTGGGAACAATGATATGGAGTTTTCTACTCGATAACAGCCCGTAGTTTGGAATTTGTGCCCGATTTGGCGATAGGTTCCCCCCTTATAACATTGTGAACATTGTGTACTGGTTGCACCTCAGCCTAATTCTTCGGTGAATAGAAGCATGAATTATATTTTTTTCCTCAATCAATTATTTATCCTGCGTCACGCTGACGTCTGGTTACCGAGAATATTATATTGCTCTTTTTAAGTTACATATAATCGTATGCTTACATTGTTTTCGAAGCTCTTTATGGTTTCACTTTATTGCATATTTCGTATTCACATAACTAACTTAATTTCACAATAAATCAAGTTATGCCTTGGACATTTACGTGACGTCACGTTCGATGGCATCACGTATAAGTCACGTAACGGCTTTTCCACTTATACGAGTATCCTTTTACTATGTTACGTTTTTTATTTGTTACGAGTAGGAGAGTACAATATACTGTACCGTTTTCATTTGTTTTTTTTTTACGAGCACACGATAATTGAATTTCTGTCTTCTAAAATACAATTTAAATAGGGATGGCACAAATTTTGGATTATTATCATTTGCAATTTCTCAGAAATTTAAAATCTTCAAAAGGTAACTTTCTCGGTGAAATCATATCCGCGAAGTATTTGTGTGAAGAAAATTTCACGCTGATGGATTACAGAAAAATGTTCGTGTTATTAGTTTCATTGTGTGATTCACCTAGAAATGAAAATGTGAGCTGTCTTGTCGC
>JAABKM020000032.1:1345795-1361323 GCA_016277805.2 Papilio aristodemus | reverse complement strand
TACACATATTAACTTATTGACCTAGAAACGAGAAGTTCATTTTTTTATTATAATGTAACTTTTTTTATATAAGTGTTACAAAAACATTATGTTCTTACATTTGTGTTTTGATCAATAAAAATACTTGAAATGAAAGCGCGGAAAAAACTTCGTGAAATCTCATTTAAGTTTATTGTTTGCCTTAAAAATTACCTTCGTTGTTTGCGGTACTTTTCACCGTCGTATTAAAGACCGTTGGAAATAAAGAAGGAAATCGCTTTAGCAGAAACCTTACAACTTGCAGTAATACAATACATCAATGTCTGCTTGTGTTTTCTAGAGAAAATTTAACGACGGTGCGACGACACTTTTGAGTTCACGAAGGATGTGAAAAATTAGTTCCTAAACGAGTCTCTCTCCACCTTTCATGTTTTTACTCATTAAACTTCTTTCCTGATACTTTAACAGAAGCTTTTAAAGTTGACACATAGAAATAGATTTGTTTATTAAATTTGAAGTATGCTCATCTATGAGGTATCTAAATTATGAAAGTAACGTAGGTACCATAGTTAAAATTCAATACTCTATAGGCACTGTTTAAGTTTTTAACACGTGGCATAAGTGTACCTCCGATAATTTCTGACACCACCTAGTTTAATCAAAATAAAAAAACAACATTAAGAAAAAAGGATTGTTATGTCGATTAAAACTTCATAATTAAAAAGTCGATTGTTTTTATAAATCGACTAGCAATAAAGATATCGACTGTAGTGCATATAATCGATTTCTAAATATATATTTTTTAAGATAAGAAAAATACAACCCCAATATTTTACAGTTGATTAGATGTCGTCTTATTCTTGAACAAAGGATTCATACCCGAAGTGTTACAAAGGCAGGCTACGTCATACATTATTGCGCCGGCACTCCTCCCGTATTGTTATTCAAGGAGGGCCCAGAGGGCCTCGAGAGTAGAGATACACGACAAACTACGAAAGCTTTGATGAAACTAACAGACAAGACAAATGCATAATACTTTCTCTATTAGCGTGTCCTCGGACTTAAATATACAATCTTGAGAAATGTATTTAAGACGGCAGCAAATATTAACATAGCTCGCGAGTAATTTGGATGTCATGTACATAATTTACAAATCAATTTAATAAATTCTATGATGCAAAAGATATCGAAATATTTGTCGTATAAAAACTTATCACCAAAGTTTATAACTTAAATGAATATAACACGTATTACCACCTTATTTTTTTCGCTTACTTTCATTCGAACCTCTCGACTGCAAATTATTCAGAGTCACGCTTCGTTCTTCATTCACCCCTCTATGTCGGTCTACTTAAATTTCAAGCTAAACATATTTCGAATCTGGTAAATTTTCGATTACAGCCAGACGGACAACACTTAAACGTAATGAACGAATAAATGTAAAAACTTGTGTAAATAGAGTAAACAATATTATTAATGTTTGTACTTTGCGGTAAGCTAACTAAAGTGTCTCATTTCTTTCCTTAATACCAGGGTAACATGAGGATACAAAAGGTACGAGCCACATCAAAGCCCCTTTCATTGCTCCAGTCATATCGTTGCACGTCGCACTTTTGATGTTCTCGGTGGAGTTTAGTTTCAAGTAAATGCATGAATAAAAACGGCGCTTTTGAAAAAATCATAAATTACTTATTTAAGAAAATTAAAGATGGTTATTTTCTCGTGGAACGACAGTAGATGCGTTTTATCCAAATTTGTCCATTCAATTCATGTATGGAAAGGCTGTATGATTTTTTTTTACATTTTATATATCGACTTTATAAGATGACTTTAAATTTTAAAAATAAGAAGAAAATAACAAAGTAACAAACGGGAAAAATACTAAGATGATGATAACCATAGATTAAGAAATAAATTTCTTTCTTCTGTTCGTTCCTTTAGTTGAGTCATCACTCCCATGATCATCTAAAACACCAAAAAAAAGCTTTTACGCTGTTCTGATCTGAAAGGTCCTAAATATTTGTTAAAAAAACAGTTATACTTATTAAAGCAGTGCTAACGAGGCGTTTACATCGGTCGGTTTTTTTACGAAACCACAAGTTTATTTTAATTTTGAAAATCGCAGGCACCTTTAGTTAATTTGTGTCATATTGCAGTGTTCAAGTGTTGAAGTGATAAATTGAAGACATATTGTGATGAGTAAAGAGTGATCCGAATGATATTATATGGACGTGTTCTCATTTAACGAATCATGGTAAGTTATTATGATTTATTATGATTAATTATTAAACAGATTTAAATCTCAAAATAGCATAACAATTATACGAAAACAAAGAATTATCTTGTTGGTGTTTTACAGAAGCTATTGCTACCCAATGATATATCAAACTTGCTTTCAATCCAGACCTATAGTTAATTATAAGGGTCAATAATTTATAAAGAAAGATATGTATCCGATCAAAATAATTATAAATGCTTATCATAATGTAAGTGTTTCATTATATTTTTTCCGTCCTTTCTCCATCTTTTTAATACTGTCATACTGTAATGGTTTAACTTCGCACTTCCTCAATTATAAAGGTCAGTTCAGTAAGCACCAACACCTGCTCGCTGCGCCCACGCATGGCGATTTGATGGGCATCAATTAAATGACCCGCTTATTAAAAATTGCATGAGAAGTGTTACACATTTTTGTATAAAACGAATCTAGAATGATTCTTTTGACAATCTTGCTTGAATATTGTTATTCACATCGTTATATTTGAGAAATTAAGTTAAAATTGAAATTAAGAGTTGAATCATAAGATACAGAAATAAAACATCCTTGAAATCATTTACAATTGTTTTTTGTTAAAATATATTTGTATTATAGTTTACCTAGATTTTATATTCTTAGATAAACATTTTGCTGGAGTTAGTATAAAGAAGACGAAATGTAACCAACATCGTTTGTAGCGCTCTTGAAAATTTTATAAAGCGGGCTTCAGGGTAAATTAAACGCTCAGCATATTTTAATCTTGGTGAAATTAATTTTGTACAGACCAGAGGCCAGAGTTGAGAGCGACCCGGGCGGTATAGAATAGTTTAAAAAAAATTAGAATGCGTGGTGAATATTAAAATGTGGGAAGAATGAGGATACGAATTTTTGTGTTGATGTTATCTTTTTTTAGTCTAATTTTTATTCAACTCTTAAATTAGAATGAACATGGAAAATATAAATTTTGCAGTCGAAACGTATTTAATTCAGCGTAAGTAACAGTTTTGGTTTGGGTAGGGTAGAGAAATAGGAGATATTATGATTTTATAGGATAAGAGTGTGATTATTTTGGATTAATATACATTAATAAGAGTAAACTAGTATTAATTTTTTAAGGAATATTTCCATATTTCGTCCTGGTTAAAGTTTAAAACATATATTTTTAATAGTAAGTGACATTGTCTAAAAAATTAAATCTGATCATTGAATAAAATAATATTTTTCATTAATTTGTAACTTCGGATGAAAATTCTAACATTAAAAAACCTATATTTCTATTGAAGTTGAAGAGAATTGTAGCCGTTTCTAGGACTGAATAAAAAAAAGTTTTATAAGTCGTTATTAAAGTTAACTGAAATGTAATTAATTTAAAATTCTCTGTAACTCAAGCATTTTACACAGAACTTTTTAATAACTCCAACGTTAATTATTTGTAAATAAAATACATATCTCACGCCTGTATTCCCCGAAGAGATAGGCAGAGATGCAACTAGTGCACCCACATTTCGCCATATGTTTTTCCGTCCCATTTGTAAATAACTTTTTGCATTTACTTAATATAAGTTAATTATAGTCGAATCACTTATTTTTAATGTGAGGTTTATACATGACATATTATAGACTAGCTGTTGCCCAGCGTTGCCCGGGTTATTTTCTACAATCTACGCTATCCATGAAAAATTTAATTTGGGATAATACAACATTCCAATATGAAAGAAAATGTTGAAATCGGTTAAAAATATTCAAAAAATAACCGATGCAAAGAAACAAAACACTCCTCTATACTGTTAAAATAGGCGATTCCATATTTAAATAGTATAACAAACCCTTAGAAAAAAGAAACTCGAACATAGTAATTTTGTAGAAGCATATACGGTTAGCGCACATGTCATTACCAACGTGTTCACCTTCGTTCTTTTAATGGATTCATTGTTTTCAAAGTAAGGTATAATTCTTTTAGCACATTCGTAGAAGCGTTTTAAACTCATATTCTTTGAAATATCGTTTACTCATATCAACGCTGTGACGTGATTGACAAGATCCAACTTGTTACTAGACGATTAACTTTACTACAACCTAATTTAAAAACAACAAAAATTCTCATCTTAAATTAGTACAGCCTATGGATGACTTATGCTCTGATTATGATCATAGAATAAATAAAAATATTTATTGATTTAGCCATCTTGTTGCAATTGAAAAAGTTTGTCTTATTTAACCAGTGTTGTGCATAGCTTTTTGTTTTTTAAATTACTATTTATTTACTTTGTAATTTTTGTAGTTGCAACTTTAAGTTGCAATTGTTAAGTTTTTCATTGTTATATAACATCGTTAAAGTGAAAAGGATTCTTTTTCAGTCAGAGCATATATAAATTTCAGTCAGAGATTATATAAATGTAAATACAGCATTGAATAGACTTTTTTTTTCTTTTAAATTCGTAGAGCGTTGTTTAAGTATTTCATTTTCAATGGAACGAGACAACGCTATGAATTTTTTAATACGCAATTCGTTTTAGTGCTATAGCTTATTATGTAATCCCTTCAGCGATCCTCCGTTCAATTACTGTCAGGACAATCTTATGATAATTATTTTTATTTTAAAAACGTATTTTAAAAGAAAACACAATTGTACTTTTGATCAGACTTAATTTAAGTGATAATTCGGAAACCACTAATTTGGTAAATAAATCAAGAAATATTTTACTATATTGTGATCTGAATTCGGAAGTTCATTCGACATCGAGATTTGCGGAGCGATTACAAATATCCTTGGCTATCTAAAAACTATAAAAGTAAATAGAACAGAAATAACGCACGCCGCAAGGTCGGCCCACTTCATTCAATTGAATGATTGTACCAAAGTGATTGACACACCGCTGCTCTTTTACAGATAGTATGCACGCGTACTATGTTTATTTATATTCTGAGTGCCCGGCATGCGTTGCAATGCCAGTAAAAGTTAAAAATTGTTCGATAACATATTCTATTTAAAGTCTTTTCAAATATTCCGAAATAAAGTATAGTGCAAAAAGTTTCATTAGAAACAAAAAGCAAAGTTTTAATGATTTCTGTTCCGGCGAACCTGGCGGGCAACCTTAGAACACCCTATCAAAGTTTCATCATTATCTGATCAAAGGTTGGGAAAATATGAAAAAATATACTTTTATTTAAATTTATTTAACATACAGCCGACAAACACTATCTGACAAGGATTGTTTTCAGGACACGAACATCAGTCGCAACTAGAATAATTGCAAATAATACATTGTCACTAATTGTACATGGAAATTAAACTTAGGTGATGAAAATGCAAGAAAGAGGCAATGGAAAGAAAAACATTCACGGTCTCTTCATTCGTGGGGAATGACTCAAATGTCTACATTTATATTAGTCTGATTTTGGCCTTCCATTTTTTTTTTCATACAGATTTTTACTTCTATAAAAATTAAATTTAAATAAACGTAATATTAGAGAGTAATTAATTAACTACCTGAATAACTGCTTTAGGTATTTTTCATATATTTATACTTTAGGTCCCGGGTTCGATTCCCGGGTTGGGAAAATTGATATTGGGTTTTTTCAACTTGATATCAGCCCGGAGTTTGGAATTTGTGCCCGATATGGCGATAGGCTCGCCCCCTATCACATTATGGGACGGAAAAACATATAGCGATATGTGGGTGCACTAGTTGCACCTCTGCCTACCCCTTCGGGGAATACAGGCGTGAGATATATATTTTTTTTATATACTTTAAGCACGAAGAAAACGAAAACATTTCAGAGAACTTAAACTAAAATACTGTCTTTCTGGAAAGCAACTTTAAGTTTCAATTACGAGGAAGCCAATGTGAAATAGAATTCTTTTGTAAAAGATTCCTTTGTGTGTACCAGTTTAAATTGTCTCTTTGATTAATTGATATAATATAGCACTAAATCAAATAAAAAAGCTGATCTTAATGTTAAATGGAACTGGTAATACTCTAAACTTATTTCGTTGTTATTTGTCCAACTAAATTTCGTAAAAAAAATTCTTTTCCTGCTATTAGAACAGACATTGAGTCAATTAACCATACAGGTATGATGACAGGTACGATAAGACATTAATAGGCCGTCCTCATAAATGTGCATTTCTACTTAATTTAAATACCGAACATCTTAATTCTAATATTTTACTAAACAAAAAACCAGTGTATAATATTGGCTCAACTGCATCATTCATAGCGTAGTTAAAATAAAATTAAATCAAGAATCGACGCTTCGAGAATTCTATAATGTCAGAGATACCTTTCATCGCCGCAAAATCCATTGTCAATGTAAAAGTCAATCGCTTTAAGTGAAGCCCGACAAATGTTTTACGGTATAAGTGATTCCTTTGCATTTATATAGTATGCTACTAAGGTATTTAGAAGGTTTTTTTTTAAGTGATAGTGATATTAATGTGCTTGAATCCATGACATTAGCTCTGCTCAGGAAGAGATAGAAAAATAAAATAAAACTCCTAAGTAACTTTCTGATATGAAAGCTTACCAAAAAAAAATATATCTCACGGCTGTATTCCCCGAAGGGGTAGGCAGAGGTGCAACTAGTGCTCCCACATTTCGCAGTATGTTTTTCCCTCCCATAACGTGATAGGGGGCGAGCCTATCGCCATATCGGGCACAAATTCCAAACTCCGGGCTGATATAAACCTTACTACGAGATTTTTTTATCTGTCTACTAATTTAGTGTTAACAAATAAACAATAAAATCTTTTCTCTTCATAACATTAGTACAGATAAAAAAGAATAATGACGTGTTAGGGAATAGCCAACGTTAAACGGACTTAAAAAAAGTAAAAAAAAGTGACTTTTATATAGGCGAGCAGTAATAAAGAATTTTTGAATATTTAATCAGCAATAATTACAGTTATATTTTATGAATAAATATTTTAACACATTTGTTTTAAAAATTGTTTGTAGAAAATTGACTCCTTCAATATTAATATTTATGTTTTAAACTTTATTCGATGCTAACGAATCCGCGAGTAACTGCTTATGTAATATAAATGATATTACATTACATATATCAAAATATAAATATTTGAAATTGATTGAGTCGACACGTGACTGACACAAATGGTCTCATTATAGTAACGGGAAGCTCTGATATGTGGCAGCGCTGGAGATAGTTCGGTTTTAAGTCACGTTTATGTTTCAGAAAATGCTTCGCTTATGAAATCCACTGTATTTAAATTGTTTAACAAAAACGGCTGATTTTTCTTGGAAGTCATTATTTCACGTACAAGACCAAGATTACTACTTATTTTACTTTTATTTAAGTTATGCGTATTTCTTAAGATATATTAATAAAGTTATGCGGGATTTTTGAATTCAGAACTTGGGAGAATAAAAAAGGATTTTTTTTTCGCATATCTTCTTCTAAGATATTATTTAATTTCATCGTTTGAACTTCTGATTTTCTTCAAGAATATCAAAAATTAAATTGAATGTAGACCAGGAAGAAGTTAAAAATTTTAACAGAAAATTGTAGTCGACACAAAGTTTTTATTTTACAAAGTAAAGCAACGAATTTACTTCGCCTCGAAGCCTTTTGTATAAAGAAGCACAGAACGACTCTGTTTACAGCTGAAAAGGATCAAACTTTTTCATTCCTTTACTTTCCTGATTATTGTTGCAAAAACATTTTTTCAACTGTTATGTAAATTGTTGCAAAATTTATGCTCTATTATAGAGCAAAGGGAACAAAGAGATTTTATAAAATGAATTATTAATTAGACTGTACATTGAACACATAGGCTCCAAATAAAAAAACATTATACTCGTTCCCTAAAGTGAGGAGTGGCTATATATAATTAAAGCACTCACCCACACGTCATTAAGTTTAAAGTAATTTTGATCAAAGCTTTTTACCTACCTATTTACAGGTAGGCTTTGATCTTTGGTATATGTATATGTAATACCAATCACGTGATATCAGAGAAGTATATTTCCTTACGAGTTTTTCCTTTACTAACAAGCCTTGGGAAAATCCAGTAGCATATGATGAATTCATTGATGTTTCGAACGAAGCTATGTAACACATGTATATTTAAAATTAAAAGCAGGTGTCGATGACGGGTAAGCAGTAATTTCATATTTTAGGTAGTCTAAGCGCAGCTCTTTCTTTTCTTCTGTATTAATATGTCAATTTTTATAGTATATAGGCCCGTCGGTAACTTATATAATCTGTTTCTCTAATTGTTTATCTATTATTTTTTTCCATACGATACTCTGCTTATAAACAAGTTATGTTGACTGTACACGTAAAAGTGACTTAAACCAATTCTGTGCCTTTCATAAATCAATCGCCAATCAAATCCTAAGCAAACTTACTTCAATTCTTCTGTCCTTGGACGTGGGGGACGATTTAATTTCCTCATCCGCCGCCGTACCCGGATCCGTATTACTCTGAATCCGCTGATTTCTTTCCTTATATATGTGAGTTATAACGAGATTTTATTTAAAATATAAAATTTATATTAAAATTGAAATGGGAAATAATAGATATTTGAATTCTTTAGCATTTAAATGTAAGGATACAGAAATATATTTATGTAGTGTTACTTAGCTTAGGAGTTAACTTATGAGTGTATAATAAAGCATATTTATTATTATTTATATAAGTGTATATTCGAATTGTAGTCATATATCTTCACTGTGATTTTTTCCGCAATAGCATTTTTAAAACGAGCCCTATTGTAACATACAATATCAAAGATAATTGCGGATTAACAACCGTTTGAATGCCGTTTTAAACTCTAGTATCACACTGAATAGTATTGTGGATGGATCACTAATGAAAGCTTATAGAAATAGATCATGAATATAGTAAAGCAAAGAGTAGAGGTGGTATTGTATTCAGCATAATATCCTGTCATTTTAACAATCCTAATAGTCTTTGAGTGTAGTAGAAAAGGCATTTGTTTATGTCCTCGTCAGAAGAACAATATGCAACTTATATAATAACCTTCAATACTGAACGTCCATGGTAGAAACGAGTTATTCCAGTATATGTACATTACGCGTAATACACGTTCTTAACATAATTAAACCTGTGTCTAGCACTTGCAAGGTTACGGTTAAGATTCAAGTACCACACACGAAACATTATAAACTCTATTATAAATAGTATCTGCAAATTAAACTATTTTAAATTAAAAGGATAATTTATATTGTAAAACGAATCTTGATAAAGGATATATTTGACGATGAAAACATTGGTTGAAATAAATAGACATATCTAAGTCATGGTTTAGCATGTGCTTGGTCAACTTCTAAGTTTGAAAATCACATCGATATTATTTATCTATCTTGGAATAAGGATCGTAAAAAAAACATATCACACGCCTGTATTCCCCGAAGGGGTAGGCAGAGGTGCAACTATTGCATCAACATTTTGACATACGTTTTTCCGTCCCATAATGTGATAGGAGGCGAGCTTATCGCCATATCGGGAACAAAATTCAAAATCCGGGCTAATATCAAGTTCAAAAAAGCCAATTTCATTTTTCCTACCCGAGAATCGAACCTGGGACCCCAGCGTTGTAGCGGTACCGTAGACATAATACGTGATACCACTGAGCCACCGAGGCGGTTAGGATCAAGATCAAGGATCATAAAGGAAGGTAATGTAAAAGTTTCGCAGATACAATTCTCATCTACGAAAATGTGTTACAAAAGAGTACTTACTTTATTTTTGCACATTTCCTACATAATACCTAAAATAATTTTCGTACTTTTCACAGACGTCTCGCGAACGTGCCCTTGTGTTCCGCTTACCACAAATAACTATAAAATACTACGGACGCACTATGAATAAGAATGAGTACTACAATTTATCATTTTGAAACCAAATGCAACAGTAAATTAAATCATAACAAAATCAATATTGTATAATTTTCCTTACGAAGGTTAATATAAAACCTTTATTTACTTTACAAAGAGTAAATTCTATATATTATTATCATTGTATAGCAGAAAAGCTTTTAGTTTCAGTTACAGTTTTATGTTGTAAGCAGAGGAAATTTCACATTAGCTGTGCCTCCAATCGGCTAAGCATCTTAACTACAACTGACAACCTAGTAGACTAATAGTCCTTTAGTTACCAGTTGGCCCTTAGTGTGATAAAAAACCCACTCCTTAAAATGAAAGAAGTAATATCGGGAAGTAGATTCTGCCTCTCATATTTTGTAAAAAAAAAAACTTTAAAACTTACAGTACTACATTGCGAATCCATTGAAATTGTTCGCAGTAGAACAAAAAGGATAAAATAGTAAACAAAAGAACATAAAACATGTTTTTACAAACGATTTATCGTTCCCCGTCCCGAGTCCGCGACCCCTCGAGAAACGTTGAAGCGCAAAGCTGCAGCGCAACAGCGCTGCGTAGCTCCTTTAAATTTCTCCAACAAATAAATATATGCGCTCCTCGACTACCGTTGTGAATGCGACTGCGGTAAAATACGACGTTATTCTATTTGCAACTTTTCCGCTCTAACTATAAAGTTCAATTTACAAAGGCAAGTTTTTAGAAGTTTTCGGAGTATGAAATTGGTGGGTTATTGGGTGTGCACTCGTGTATACTGAAAAGTAAATGCTCTTATTCTTCGAGGCAACTTATCTACAGAAGTTGAATAAAGAAAATCGATTTATCGAAATTCGATACATCTGTATACATCTTTCATACTAGTAAATAAGAGAGAAAATTTAAAATTTTAAAAAGAATTATCATTTTTTATTATATCCCTATTTAAAGAATAAATATCCGTTTACATGTAAGATTTATTTGATTTCAAAACATTATACTCTGTTATTTTAAGAGACAATTGTATTGTTTTAGTGACAACGACGCCATTGCCGATTGAAATCAGATTAAATGTTTGACCTAAAATCTAGATTGCTTACTCCCAGCCTCGCCTACTTAGGTTTAGTGTTGGCGAAACTCATCTTGAAGTTCGATCATACTGTTTGATATACGATTTACATTCGCCGCAGCGCCGACTAACTTTGACGTCATTGTTACCGTGCAAAGTTCTATCGGTAAATCTTACACGCTTTGTGAACTAACTTCAATAAGTCATACTGTATTATTTATTAATCTCAATATAGTTTTCATGTAATCGCGCTTTCAAATTAAGCGATTTAATTAATTGTACAGTCGAAGTAAATAATGATTCGTCACAATATCATGTGACATTTTCTTGCTTCAGGAACATTAAGATACATTATCAATTAACTGGAACACATAATGACTAGGATATTTATTATATAGATGTTTACAACAATTACTTCACTACCGTTTGATGTCAGTTCAGTAGGAATTATCGTCAACCACTAGTTTATTCATTATAACAGTGGTAGAGCCCGCAACAACATCAGGTGCACGAATGGGTCGGCTCTAACGGTGAAATACCACAACCGCACAGAAAACAGGCGCAAAATAGTATCCTGTGTCTCTTCTGATGAGTGAGATGCCGGGGGTCCAATTTTTATCTAATAATAAGGAAAGGATGTGAAGGAAAAAGAATTATCTTTTTTGTATCGATCCCTTCTTCTGTCCTCCAAAGGTAGGCAACATCTGCAACTTTTTTAGTTGTTGCACATGTCTATGGACATCGGTCACCATTAGGTGTACAGCCTGGTCACACACCCTTATAGTATAAAAAAGTTGGTTTTATTGTTTTCACTGTTTTATTTCGGTTGATCGGATGATTGGTTTTATTTTATTTTATGAAAAATAAATGTCTTCAGTCGAAACTTCAATAGCATTCAAAGTCAATATTTATGATTGATATTCAATTTGCTATTTTTTTTTCATTAAAGTGTCAAAGACTTTAAGCCACTTTCAAGGCTTTATCGGCGGTTTTAAACAGAAGCTTAAAACTTTCTCTTTCTCTGTTGATAATGAAAAACAGAGTTGTTAATTTTAAAAAACAAATTTCGTGTACATATTTAATTTTTATTCTCATTATACGCCCCTGAGCGATGTTAAATTGTAAAAGTTTTATAGGCGATGGCTTTTTTTAAACAACGGGAGCGTTTTTGAGCATAATAAATTATTTCGATAAATAAATCTAAAAAAAAAATACATAATTATCAGAAACTAAACTAGCATTGATACTTTCTTACCTTGTTCGTCATATTAAGATTGTGTTTACTGTAAATTCTGCTCTAATGTAATTTAAAGATTATGAATACAAAAATCTCGACGAGTCTGCTTATTTGGCTGTTTTAAGACCAATAGTATCAGTGTTGTGAATAAATAAACGATATAATCTTAACTTGATTTTGTTTTCTAAAATTCTAATTGGCATAGCTGCCAAAGCAACGGGCAGAAGTATCACATTAAATAAGAAGGCCTCCAAAAGATTGAACAGTTGATATGGTTCTAAGTTGAGGGTGATAGAATGCGAGCGGTAAGAGAAGGATCTATTTGGCGAATAAAAAAAGACCTGTGAAGTTTAAAGACCATTGGTTCAGAATGTTTATTGATGTTGTTTTGTTTTCAACTAAATAAAATGTAATTAAAAACAAACATTAAAAGTTAATATGAATGATTTATATTCAGGGCATTTAAAAGAAGAAAACAATAATGAGTTATTAATAAAAAGACTATTAGCAATTTTTTTAATTAATGGATTACTGGAAGCGTAAAACTCTTCGCCCTACTCTCGCTAATGCGTAATTAATTTTTGTACAGATTAAAATAGCATGTCCATTTAATTTTACCACGAAAAGTTCAATTAATTTTTCAGGACTTATCGTCGGTGCGGATACTTAAAAACAACAACGAAATTTATTTTTGAATTTTATGTTTAAATGCATGAAAATCGTAACATTACGGGTTGGGAGTACATTCCTATTGTCTCTGGACTGCAGTACTGTCCCTTTCTTTTTTAATTTAATGCTCGTTTACGCAGCGCATGTTTAATCAATCGTTTCCATTACTCGTCGTAAGCAATATTTGAAGTTAAAATCTACATCAAAAGTCGGCGTTTCTTGAAAAAGTCGATTCTTGTTAATTAATGACCATAGAAGAATTCTCACTTTTTACGTGAAGTCTTACAATGAAGAACAAAGGCGTCCATTGTTGTACAGGATTCAGTTTAGGAAAGCTTTTGTAATCATCTTTGTTATTAAATATAATTAATTTAGCGACCATAGTTTAGAGATTAATTGCACCTTGGTGATAAATTTGATGATATTTTGTAGCCATATTTTACAGTACAAACCGGCACTCGATTAAGATTCTAGACTTTTTTATATCATGACATTCAAGAACTTACAAAAAAAACCGGGGCGGCGGGTAAAACTGCGACGCACGGCCTAGTATTATATAATTATGTACATTTTGTTACACAAGTACAAATGTTTAAACAAATCAAATAATCACTAACTTGAGCACCGGTGAGGCATGACCCATTTTTCCGATTCGTGACTCAAATTCAAATTTAATAGGAAATTCTTATAGGCCAGGTTATTATATCTGTGCGGGTGGTGCAGTTGTTTTACGGTACGCCTGCTCTGCTGAGATTTCGAGTTCGAATCCCAAGTCGCGAAAATTAATATTAGGTTTTTTCAATTCAAAAATTGAGTAAGAAAGTAATCACTAAAAGTTCTTACGTATTTTATCTTCTAAATGATATTTTATTGAAGCCTTGTTTCTAATTGTGAAGAACTTGTAAGTACTGTAAACATTTCGTATCCACCATCTTGTTTCCTTTTTACGTAAAAGAACACGTTTGCTCCCACTTTGATAAGAGCATCAAAAGGAAAATAATCACTTTTAAAAATACTTTACCACTGATTAAAATAAATACCGTAGTCGTTAATTAAAATCTTACCTGTGAACTTTATTAACGAGGACTCTTAACGATGACAGCGCCCTGTCAGCTTATTAGTGCTTAATCTATTTTCTAACTTGGCAAATATGACATTTTTCTTTGTAGATAGAATATTTTACTCTATCATACTTATTTAAAAATGTTGGTGATATGACAAATTTTATTGTGTAGACAAAACCGTTTCGACAAGCTTGATTTGCTACAGAGAGAGCTTGACAACCAGAGTTTTCTTCCCTTCCCGTCTCTTGTCTAAAGGCAACAGAAGAAGGCAAACCTTGAACAGAGATGAAAAGCCTGCACAATTCAGTTTAGTCAACTACTTTTAGTAATAAAAATAGTTGTCACCATCGCTTTTTGTGCAAATTCTGAAACATATACTACTAAAGTCCAATAAGAAATCGGTAAAAGAAATAATAGGAATACCTCTTCTATCTACTGCTTCCGTTAACGAACGAATTAATTAGATTTCAAATATGTTTTTAGTGAATACATGAGCCGAGTAATTCAATTTCAGAACAAACAGTGCAAAAGTATGGTCGTAGTTCATAGAGAAGTAAATATTCAAATAGGAATGAATAAACATTTAAATCAAAATTTAGTTAAATGAAAAATATCAGACAAAAGAGTTAAGCTTACTTCTCTTAATGTTAACAAAATACTTGTAGTAATGCATCCTTTTGCGCTGTAATTTAAATGTTTTTGACTCTATTGTTAGGAGTATGCTAAAGCGGAAATGCGTACTTTTATTACAAGGCGCTTAGTGTCGCTTTTTTATTTCTCTTTTACCTATTCTGGTAGCTTTTTACTAAGTGTATATATATAAATTAAACTTTTGTCTAACAAATTAATAACCGAAGAAATCTTTGCCTTTTTAAAAAATGATTGCTTAAGATTTCATAGCTCTTTAACAAGTCCGTAAAATTAGTTCAATTTGAAAGAAAAATACGAATTGTTTTTTGTTTATTTAAAATGCTTATTCTCGTAGCTGACTCATTAGATAGGTATCGAGATGCCTAGTTATCTGATCAGTAATAAATTTATGTTATGACAGGTACATTAACCTCATATTTCAGTATCGGTCACAGACTGTGTTCAATTTATATGTTTTTATTAGCTTCTATCAATGTGATGAGTTGTTTGTAAAAACATAGTTCTTTATTAGATTGTACACGTTGGAATAGTTTTATAAACATTATTTTGTACATCTGTATTGTTACTCTGTGACTCGATGGTCATATTTATTCTTTTAAACATCTATGCATAAGATGACCTTAAAGTCATATCGTCATACTTTTAAATAAATTTTCAATGATTAGACCTACTACACTGCAAAAGGTCAACAAATTCTCTTAGAAATGGTTCTACAAACAATGGTGTTTTTAACCTTAGATATGGGGATATAATAACAGCAA
>JAABKM020000032.1:727234-738104 GCA_016277805.2 Papilio aristodemus | reverse complement strand
TATCTGTGTTGGCCATTACGACTACGTAAATCATTGGCAAATACTTATACAAATAAAATTAGTTTCTCATCCCAGAGAGGTTGTTATATTCTTTAGACATAGGTTAGTTTTAATTAATTTCTAAAATTTATTCATTCGTAAAGTGTATGAATTATAGCAACGACCCTACGGGAGCCACAAATTTAAATGATTTGTTACAATACGTTTAAATTTAAGTCTTTGATCTTATCACGTCTAGACTAATTTCTACATCAAACATGGCACAACGAATAATTTGTAACTTTAATCAGATACGGCTTGCTTGATACTAGGTAATAATAAATGTTCTATTCACACTAATTAATAGTAATTAGATAATAGTAATTATTATTAAACTTTGCAGCACTTTTCCCAATTAAAATTTAATTGGACTGAACTTTCGTTTATTCAAGTGCAATATTTAAAAAAATCTTGTTAATTTTAAATGAACTTTTGTTAACCATAAAAAATTAAATATCAAAGCGTGAAAAACAACACTACCATAAATTACGGTGTCCCCAAACAAGTCCACAAAGTCCAAAATATTTTAAATAATTATTCTGTATTAATAAAATAATTGTACTGTCTCGGCCACGCAGTTGTATTACGGTATGGCTGCATTGCTGAGTTCTCGGGTTCGAATCCTGGGCCAGGAAAAATGATATTTTATTTTTCACTTTGATATCAGCCCGGAGTTTGGCAACTTTTGCTCGATACGATAGGCTTACAACCTATTACATAATGGGACGGCAAAACATACGACGAAATGTGGATGTATCAGTTGCACCTCTGTTCCTTCGGATGCATAGGTGTACAATACATCGTACAATATATCAAGAACCAACGTTTAATATGTGTTTATATACAGATACTTAAAATATTATCTTCACCTATTATTATCTTGATCAAGGAGTAGTAAACTCAGCACATCCTTGCGCTGCGGCAGCCCGCATTTAGATAAATAGCTTTTGGTTAACCGGATGCGTATTCCATTGTTCGGCTAAATGAAATTTAGTATATTATTACTTGCTTCTAATTTTTAAAGCCATCTTTTTTGATATTGTTATGTTCTTAGATTGTAACATACAAAAATACATTATTTTAAATAATTTAGGTAAAAGAGAAACACGATCATAATTTGTCTATTCATATTTTTTGATTTTAATTGTATTAAAGGGAGTAAAATATTCACAGTTTTACACCAGCTTCGATGTTGAATCGTAAAACACTTTTAGCGGCTTGGTTGTAATGTCTCCTTGGGGATCGATAAAGATATCTACCACCGCCTAACTGAAATTCATTACGTTTAAGTTACAAAAAGTTTATTATTATAAATAAACTCGTGCCTTTTTGACTTTGTGTAAGCTTGTGAGAACGACTTTTACGTAGATTATGACCTTGATTTCATACAAGTCTATGTATTTATAAATAAAGACACTTGACAACTACCAAATAACAGAACCGTTGACCCAAAGTGGGAAAGCGGTTCTGCCTTTTTTTAAAAAGTCTAGTCGAAAATACGACTTATATAATATTAATAAATGATCCTTTCAAACTCGGCATACAAAACAATCTTGTCCCAGAGTAAAATAATAAAACTCCAAATTCAAAAACAAACTAATAAAAGCTTTACCAAAGCTAGAGAGTTCAAAATCATCAAACAAAGCACGCGTTGAAATCTAATCAGTTATCCCATTGTACTGGTGTTGTGGTTAGCCGGTCGTATTCAGTTGTTTATTTTAGAGATATGTTGCCGCCTGCGAACAACGCACCGCTTGCTACGGTCGCTGTAGCCAAGTGTACACGATGGGAGATAAAACATTGTGAGAGATTGTAAACAATCAGATCCGTATTGGATATGCCACCGAATGGTTGTGAACTTCGATAAGTCATAATCTGACTAGACTTGTTACACATTGAAAAGGAAATTGACAATTTGTAAGCACGTCTTTACTAGACGTGCTTACAAATTGTCATAATGTATAACATATTACTGGGATGTGAATCGTCACTGCATTGCAAATAAAAAAATTGGTAATAAATTAAATTCACATATCGTTTTCTTATGATGAGAGAGTTGACCGTACAACTAACAAAGAAACTTTGTTTAAACAATGTTGCACATACAGTAACCCTACTCACATGGACACATATTTTAATTTATTTTCTACAGAAAGATAAAAATATTGTTGTCTTTTCTATTTCTGGTATATCGCATTATTAACATTTAATAAAGACAAAAATATGTTTGTACCAAGTAAAAAAAATTACTCCATTAAATAACAAAATATATTATTGCGTTATCCTACAGAGCTGTTGCGTGAGCGAAGCTAATTGCGGTCGGAGTGCATTAGGTCAAATTACAGGCTACAGTGTACTATTTCCGACAGCTGCGGCTTTGTCAGGCTGCATACGTATATTCTATGTAACTCGTAAGATAACTTAAGGAACATGTTTGAAGTAGAAATACACTTGAAAAAAAATTATGTATAACATTTTCGTAGATATTTGTCATCTTAATTCTTTTACACTTTTAATAATGACAGTAGTAAATAACAATAATATTTGTCGCATGAATACGCCTATCCTTGCAGAAGACAGGCGTGAGGTAGAAGTATATTTTTCTAAATAAACTCCTACCTATTATTGCAAAGGATACTGTCTATAAATCATAAAGTTAACTGCGTCAACTGATTTAACACCGTCCAACGGTCAAAAAAGCAGCAGAAGCGATAAAAGTTATTTAACAAAGGCAGGGTTAGGCCATCTATCAAGCCGACTGGCCTTTTCATGTCCCTGATAAATACTCGCGTGACGTGACAACAGACTCCACACTCTCGGTCTTGTAAACATTGTGTCGGATCGTATTTGTACGTTCGCTTTTATTTTGTCACATACCAGTGTCTTTTTTTTCTATTTGTAACCGGACAGTATTTTTCAAAGGATCCGTGTATACAAGTTTGGCATTGATTCAATGCACTGTACGAATTGTTGTGAAACGAAATGAAAATATTGTATCGATATTTATAACAACAAAACCGTAAGGCAAATTATTTAAAGAAATGAGATGATCCTTTTCAAATGTCGGGTTTTAAAGAGTAAATTGAATCATTGGTGTGCAACACTGTTGGCAGACCTCTTTATTATCTGTAGCAATTAAGGAAAGGGAGTGGTGAAGGATTTTGTGCAAGAGATTTCTCAGTCGAAATGCAGAATAAAAATTACCTTTATTTCTCATTAATATTTTGTGAGGTCGTGCTACTTCCTTGTCCAAATCTAACTAGCCCATTAATGTTATGAGTTCTATCTCTGTTTAAGACCCAATTTTAGTACGTTCCGGGATCGAAAATACGTAATATGAAAAGGTCAATAAATCAAAGGGTTGTTAATATTTCTATAATAAAACGTAAATATTTCAATACATAATAATAAGACAAGAAAAATCTTCTTGGGTAACAAAACATTTCTGTATATTTTTTGAATTCTCAATCCTTCTGATCCTTCTTGAAACGTTTACAACTTAATTACACATTTATAATTGCGTTCTTTTACAGTTTTACAAAGGCAATGAAAATGTTTTGAATAGTAATTCAGGATGAACATGAAATGGCTTCTTGAAAGGGGCCGAACGATGAAATGTAAACGTCGGGTAGGGACTGTGATTTTTGAGTGAGGCTTCGCAAGCTACACCATTAGTGCTCGGGACAGGGTCATGGCCGTTTGGATATCATGACGCCGTTAAAAGAAACGTTAAAGAAAATTCTGCGGACATTAACTTGAAATAAGTGCCACTTTCATTTTTACTTTATTATAATTTGCATCTCTTAAAATTGAAAGATAATAAAACTGCATTTTTATGTGTGTCTTTTATAAAAAAAAAGAATTTTAACGTTATATATTATATAATACTTTCTGCACATACATTTATCAATTTTTATATTTTTATACTTTATGATTTTTCCTCAATATCAGCAGTTACGAAGGAGTAGAATTTAAAGTCATAGGTCATTGTTGTTAGTCATTGAGACGTACTAACGCTGAAAATGAGGTTATGCACATTATTTATAAGATAGTTGTTTCCAAGTAGCAATTAAATTTTAAGTACCCACCATATAAAAATAACCTAACGCTGGAAGTAACTATAAAAGAAGCTATAATTTCAACCGCAACGAGCGAATTGTTAGGAAAAAACTTTCTTTGCTTACAATTGTTATTTACTTACAAGATCCGTTCCAAGTTTGGCAATGTCGAGTCGCAGTTTTTCTTATTTTAATTGTATCCGAGAAGTTCCCAGACATCATAGACGAGTTATCTTCTGAAACAAATAACAAACAACTATTGTAGAAAAAACTTACACAACATAGTCCTCAAATAGATATAGAAATATACATAAGTAAGTTTTAAGAAGCTTTTGCACCAGGACCAATTTACAGCAAGTTTTCTTGTAAAAAGGTACGTTTTATCTACTAAATCCTTTCTATGAAAAGTAGTAGAAAAACATACTGTAAATGTATTTTCTACATTTAAATCATATTTAATGCTGGGTCAAATAGTGTAAAATACATATTGTATGCAAAAATTAAAATCTAATTTATAAAAACGAAAGAATCAGGAGATTAATAAATAAATTTTTAAAATTTAAAAAAATTGTATTTTCATTTTATTTATATCATGATTTTGAGAAATATAGTAAAAGTGTTGGCCTGAAAATACATGTTACAAAATCTATAGCAGGATTATAGATTTGATGTGAAACAAAAACAAGTTGTATGAGTAACAGTCGTGAACTCCCGCGCGGCTACCGGCGTGGACCATTGTCCTTTCGAAAGATAAAGTTTCTGAATAAACAAACAAAAAATATAACGAAATGGCCGCTACAAGCCGTGCTCCGATTTTGCCTTTATTTGTTTTATTTTTTTCTGCAAACATTTTCAATTTTTTTTCTTTCTAAAATATACAATAAAATCATGACATGACCTAAAAAGAGGTTTAGATACCAAACCCAATAAATGCCTCACAGAAGACTATTTCGGGTTTTGTTGAGGGAACTTGTGTGTTCCTTATAATAACTTGGAGCCAATTTTGTAATATCATAATTAAAAAAAAAAACCAGACTAGATCCGAAAATATTTGTATTAAGTAACTAAATAAGTTAAACATAGAAACTTCGTTTACAGTATTATAATTATAAATTTAGTTTATTTTATTTTGTCGTCGTTTAGGTTATTTTATTAATATTCTGATAAACATAAAACTTCACACAGGAGTTATATGTATTTTGTCAGATTTACATAAATCATAATTGTAGTTTTGTAATGTATAATGATCTTAAGAAAACTTTCGCGCCCCACTGTCCCAAGTTTGTCTATTCCGAAGATATCCATAAAACAATTTTATAGCTACTCGGTTGTGCGGAAGCTGGCCTGCAAGGTACACTCCTCCAAATATATTGCGCACAGAGACGCCCGGTTGGTCCAATATAAAACTATCAATGGTCAAACAACACCTGGAACTGGCTTGAAAACATTTAATACTTAAAAATCTGTTATAGATTGATAGATCGGTTATAAAATGAGTCATAGACAATATTGAACAAAGATAATTAAGACCATGGACTAAAGCATCCAACACTGGCTTGGCTAAAAAACACTTATTAATAACGCAATTTACTCAAGCCACAAAACATTTCGTGTAATAAATATTAGACAGCTGGTTAGACCATACCTTAAATAATTATTTTCTGGCAGCTACTAAATTTGTTCAAAGAGAAAAAAATCGTCAATCATACCTTTTGAATGGCAGTGCTGGGTTGGTTCGGCACAAAGCACCTGTCAATAATGATACGGGAAAGATCTTTCCTTTTTCATAACAAGTGATCAGTAAGCAGTATTTTTATAGTTTTCCTCAATGGCTGGTTGTCACTTACATTTTGGTATAAATGATACACAGTTTTGACTTCCGTTTCGAATTAAAAAAAATATTTTATCCTTTAGGGAAGGATAGGATTTTGTGGGATTCTGCCCAGCAAATCTCCTCTTAGACTATGCTTCAGTGCGATAAGGAAGGACAATAAATTATACAACAGCTAGTATTGAATAACTTTATAATGGAATATAGAAATAAATCGTGTCTCTTCTAGTCAATGTTGCTTTTATTGCAATGTTGCGATGCACCGAGTTACGTGGCCCCGACTGCCAACACTGCGCCGCATCGCCGACTGTTTGTGTTTACCGTCTCAAACTACTTTATTATTTTTCAACATTGACCAAAAGTGGTTCCATTTCCGAGTCGCACTCGACACGTTGTTTTTCGGATATCGTGTCGCATTAACGTTATACATTATTCTAGTTGTTTTGTAAAAAGATACAATTTATGTTTTAAATTTATCTAAGTGTAAGTAAGATTTTTAAGTTTTATTATTACTTACTGTCTATGGAACTTCAATTACGGTATAATCTATTTTGATATAAATTATTACACTTTTATTTTAATACTAGCTGTACCCGTTCACCCGTTGCTCTGTTTGAACAATACACACACACACTACTAACACACAATAAGAAAAACTTTTGATATCTCAAAACATTTTTTTTTCAAAACCTTCCCGGAGAAATACTGGATAATTTCCCAAATTTTCACGGCAATTGGTTACACAGTGTACGAATCTTTAAAGGACATACATACAAACATTCATTTTTATATATTAAGATAGACGATAGTGTGTAAACGTATATTCATACATATGTAGGTTTGAACTTAAAATTTCAAGAATCTGATATTAGTGTAAATAATTGCGAAATGTTAAGATAAATTTTTAAAAGTTTGAAGTTAATCAAAGACCTTTATATAAATACGATAAGTAAGATTACAGTAATATTTACTGTTTTTGATGGAACACAATTTATAAAAACAACGTCTTTTATAATCATTATGCTTCTAGATATCTTAAAATTAAATCCTCTGGAGAGCTAAGAAAGAAATTTTATTTTTATAACATTGTGAGAATGCAACATAGTTGCATTGTTGCGTGCCAAATCACAGCTAGTCTAATGCTGTGAAATTTTACACATAAATACTTGTTATATACATCAAGTGCACTTCCAGGCTATTAAATAGAAATAAGTACAATTGTAAACCTAGTCTAGACAAAGTAGGTAATGGTAGAGCGGTCTGTATTGCGTTCATTCCGGTACTAACGTAGATAAATGTATTAAGACCATCAGTAAATACTTCCTGGCCATAAATATTGACCGTCTCTATCCCGACCGCAGCGCAGTAATGTAACAAACATTGTCGTGTAGTCACAATAAACATAGACGTGTTTGTCGGGGATTACCCGTTACCACTAGGTTGGTTTTGTTTGTTTTATCTTTATAAAGAGATTGAACTTTTATTCAAAATCAATAATCTTCCATAGTTTCATTCACGCAACAATTTTTAGACCCATAAATTGCTGCATGCTTTACAAAAATTTCTAGCGAGGACAATAAGAAAAAACGCATCCAAACTACGGACAAAAGTTTGGACATGTGTACGTAGATTTTAAGTAAAGATATAGCGCACGATAAGAAGTAGCAGAGTTAAAAATAATACACATTTTTATTCTCAAAAGACATAAAATTGAGCGCGCCAGCACACGAAACATATCTCTAGTTCTGTCATCGACTGTCTCACAAATAGTGGCTCTGAAATACTTTCGCTCACTATAAATCTGATCTAATGGACATTCAAATGTAGTGGGCTATGTCTTTTTGGCCTTTTGTAAGTGACTTTATTACGTAAGACCGATAAATATTGTCTGGGATCGGTTTAGTTGCGATAAAATCAGACTTTCATGTCTAAAAGCTCCAATATGTCACGAAATATTCTTCAATACATTATGTAGTTTTTAAATAAACTAAGGAAATTTCCAATAAATGTTATGTTAGTTTCAGGTTGGACTGTGTTAACATACATGTTACGTTTTAAATTATGACCCTGTTTTATTTTGTAATATGTTATAATTCCCAGCAATAAAAATTAGAATAAATTTTATTAATGTTTTAAAGGGCCGAAGTTATAGTATTTCGGTGCATAATACAAAAGTCGTTACAGACCAGCTGTAAGCCGCTGAATAACAGATTTCATCTGAGCTACAGGCATTGAATTCGAAGGCAAAACACAAGTTGTCTCCAAAAGCTTCGGCACAAAACTGACTTTACACTGCGGCTTATGTAACACGGCGGTACAATAAAGTGAAAACTCCTCTTTTGTGCTGAAGTCATTTCGTATTTTCAGTGTTGTACCGTATTCAATGGAGTGCCGGATTCGGAGAAGAGTCCAGCGTTTAAATAGGAAAATATTTCTTTGTTTTATATTTCGCTTTGACACGTTACTTACAAGTTCCTTATTTTTAAAGTCCTTCATTTTTTAGCCTTTTTTAACCTTTAATAATAGCAGGAGTATGACATTTAAACTACAAAAAAATCCACAAGCTCTCAATACGTAAATATAATAAAAGTTTAACCTGTTTTGATCTAGAAACATCTAAATAAATATCGGAATCATTGACATATAAAAAGCAAAGCTTTAAGCTATGTTACGTTAACTTTCAGTTTATTGGTGCCATTCGCTATCTTTTATGTACCGAACTAAGATTCACAGTAACGCAATAAAATACAAAATATGTATACACGTATCGGGGAGCACAAATAATAAACTCGGCTACCGAATCGAGTGCCTTGAGTTATGTGAAAACTTGGCCGATACTGTAGGGGAGAGCATTTGGGGCGCGCACACATAAAATGTGCGAAGCAGTTTCGGTGATAAATCAACAAAACAAATATCACATAACGTTCTTAAAGTTCAATTTTTGGGCAATTAGGTCGAACTTAAGTCAAAAGTTATATGTACAACTGTATCAGAAATTTTATTCAACCCCATCACCCTTTGAAGTCTTTCTTTTCTTCCTTTTCATGTATGCTTTCCCCAAAAATTTTAACTTCGTGTCCGTATAATAAAAACCTAGGGTAGGTCTTTATTGATAATCTTTTTTAAATTACAAGGACATTACAAATAATAGAACAAGACCAGACTTAGGGTCCTTCAAAAAACGAGCTTAATCCCTCCTTAAAGGCCAGCAACGGATCTGTAGTTCCCCTGGTATTGCGGATGTTCATGGGCGGCAGTGATCACATAACTTTAGGCGAATTGTCACATTGCCCCCATTTTAACTATATAAAAAAAAAAACAAAATTCAGTAGTTCGCCTTAATATTTTACTTCTTTGAAAACATTAAACAGAAACATAAATGAAATTAATACAAGTTTTAAGTCTAATCTTAAATTGCTGTCGTTGAATCGACTCAAATGGTACACTCACCGCCATAAATAATAAGCAAGCGACCGGAGGCGCCTCGGATCCGTACAAAAAGTAACAAACAGATCTCTTAAATAAAGAAAACACCGGCGTATGTTAACATCTGTCGGACGGCGAGGAGCGGTACAGTCGCGCACACGCGTGCCGCTGAACAAATAAACAAATATTATTTCTGATTACTCTAAATAAATTGATATCATACTAACAGCTTATCTTATAATGGTATAGAGTTATTTTATTGGCTTAATGTTATATAAAGTGACTAGATAATGTAAATAAAAAATAATCCGCGTTTACCAGATTAATGATTCCTTTTCCCCTTAACATTCGTCAATGCCGATAGATTTTTTTTAACATACTATAAACTATTATACATACATTATTTTTTATATTTATACCCAACCAAAAAACAAATCATATTTTAATCACTTAGAAAATCAAATTACATGTACAAAATGGTAAACTAATTCTAAACTTTCCAACCGTAAAGATACTTGCTGATGTTATGCTGATTTACTGTATTTATTTTCATACACAAATAATTAAAATTATTTACATCAATGTATAAAATTACTATTTCTCCACAAATTATGCTATTTAAATGATAAGGAAAAGGACGGATATCCCTAAATAACTGGGAAAAAACGTAGGCGGAATACGAAGAAAAAGTGTTTAAGAATTTCTTAAAAAATTCTTAAAGCTTACTATGTTCATTGTTGAAGAAATGTATGCAATTATTCTTGTTTGTATTTAACTGGAACAAGCACGTCCTACGACATAATGCGAATTAAAAATAATGAGGTGCACATTACACTTTTCTATGCGAATGTAAACTAAAGTGCCACGTAGATCGTAGCTAATTATAAGTTTCTCCTAGGATGCAGTTTTTCTTTTCGTATTTGCAATCTTTTTTGTGCACCATATCGTATTGTGTTAAAGTACAGAATCGCGTAAATTTAAGGGTTTAATGTTTATTAGGAAAACAAATCACATGGCAATAGAATCGATTTTATATCTACTATTCGAGATTTGTTGCCCTCGATAAATGCTTTGCCGCCCGTTAAGAGACGCATGTAATGTTTTGCATGGTAGTCGTGAACCCTTTCCTTTTTAGAACTCTTGTATTTTTAGCTTCTGAGCGGTCGTGGTAAAACAGTTTTAAATTTAATATCTCCTGTTAGTCGTACGTTTGAAAATAATATTGAATGTCATACAAGGGTAAGAAATACTTTTTTTTTTAATCTTAATTGCGCAGGATTTTTTTTAAGTGACAAAAATAAATTGGGCGTATACATTTATCTCGAACGCACTTCTGAAATCTATAGGAAAATTCGTGAAAAGATATATTTTTAAATTATTACTATTGGATACTTCCAGAATACTATAATATACGTATAATAAATGCATTACGAAATATGTAATTTAAATTTTAAATAAATATCAGTTTTTATATTTTTCACCGTATTAATTTTGATGACAACAATGGGATAGCTGA
>JAABKM020000032.1:299624-310223 GCA_016277805.2 Papilio aristodemus | reverse complement strand
TGGAACAAATGTAAAGGACATTTGTTCTGTTTGTAAATTGTCATAATTGGGACATCCCATTTGAATTGTAGTCAAATTAACGATATTTAGTGTGTTACTATTACCTGAATAATAACTATTAGTATTTAATTGTGGGTAATATTGAAGTTTTCTTTGATTCATCTGTGCCTTGTCATAATTTTTTATCAATAAAATGTTTTTTATACGTATTAACCTGTTTTACTTTACTCATTCTTATTATTTTTAACGTAAATATTTTATCAACACATGTCACTAGATGACGCTAAAATATACATGATAAAAGCATGATGACATTTAATCTACATTATACTGGTCGTGCGAGTCGCTAGTGGTTAACAACATCTTAAATTAAACTCATATTAAGGCTTGGTGATGAATGCAAAATGGCAATGTTGTATAAATAATATAGTTTTCCTATTAAATATAAGACAATTTAGTCTAGAGTCTAAGAATAGATGTCGCTAACCACACGATACAATTTTATAAAGAACTCAATTGCAAAGATTTTATTAAAAACAACTTTTTTTAACAATTAACTAAAAGAAAATTAATTGAAAAAAAAATCTTGGACAATTCTAGATCCTGACGGATTTGTATGAATTAGGAGTAGGGATAGGAAAAGGGGAGGAACGATAAAAACCTTTTCGTCGCAATTTTTCAATGGGGTCGTAGCATTTCCCCAGTCTAACAGATACAGTTACTATTCAGTAATGCTGGTTGCTATTATATCAGAAATTAGCTTAATAAAACTTCCATTGAAAATAGATATAATAAATTTATTGAATAAGTAAAAGTTCCTAACGATAAAAAAATGTACAGACATTCCAATACCACGCCAACCTATATGTACACCGTGGCTAGGCCCGATACACTCGGCCGACTGCAGCGGGCATCGGACACTTAATAAATAAAACAAAAGCTTTGGTCTAAATTATAAGATTGTACAAAATTAAATACGTAAAAAAGCAATATCGCAAACTTATTATGTAAGACGATTAAAACAAAACGAAACCCAAAGAATTTATAAAGTTCACGGTCACAGATGGAAAATGATAAGAAATGTCACTCATAAATAATGATACATAGAATCTAACCTAAAAATCAAACGTCAAAAATTATTAAAAAAATTGTTAGGGCCTTTGTATGTCTCCGCTCTTACAGTTTTTCTCTAACAAAAATTTTTACACTATAGCTAATTAATCTCATCGTTTTATAGAAAAACAAAAATACACAGAATTAGGCGATAAGTAAACAGTTGAACAATAGAAAAAAATAATGCAAGTACAGAAGAATTTTTAATTATTGCAATGCAATGTCTTTAATTGATATGTGCCTATTAATTTTATTCCACTTTTATTCCATGAAAAGTTACGAAAAAGGCGGGAAAAAAGTTCGCAAAACACGACAAGGTGTCAGAATGACAGTTCGTTTTATTTTTAAGTATCACGGCGAATTATTACAACGTTAGAAAGAAAAATCTTAAAATTTTTCATTAAAAGCCAAATAATTCTTTACTTCATTATTATTTGTATTACTTATTTGAGCTATAAATAATTTTGTTAATCAAATATTATATACAAATTATTTTGACACATTTTTGAATCTGTGTTGAAGCAGGCCTCGCTCTTTCACCGTTTTAATTACACTTCAGATCATCAAGAACAAGGTAAAGAAGGAATCCACTATTAATCTGTATCAACTTTTGTATCGCCAATAGTCCTTAAACATTTAAAGTTAATTCTAACTTTAACTCGACTCTCGACTGTTCTCACTGGAGCCAATGGGGTTGGAGTGCGACGTCGGCGGAGCGACCTCGGGAGCGACGATGAGGCCCTCTTTGATCCTCTTCTTTTGCTTCATCCGTCTGTTCTGGAACCATATCTTGACTTGCGTTTCGTTCAGTTGCAGGGCGGAGGCTATCTCTATCCTCCTCGCTCTCGTGAGGTATTTGTTGAAGTGAAACTCCTTTTCCAGTTCTGTGAGCTGTTTGTTGGTGAAGTTGGTGCGGCCAGTATTGTTCAGGTTGAGGAGGGGGTTGGCCAGGATCTGGCTGCCGGTGGGGGTGCGGAGGCCGTCCTGCGGGCTGCCGAGCACGCCCTGGCTGGTGAACTCCGCTGGGGGTATCATCAGTTTTGGGGCTGGAAAGAAGAGATTTTTAAAATTAAAAAACAGGTTCTCTGCAAAGGGATACAGTCGATATCACTAGCTTAAGCTGAAACTTAAAAGTGATATAATTTTAGAAAAGCATATTAATTCCTTCTCTCATCTCGTTATTGCCTTATTAGAAAAGGGTGGGAGAGGGAAGAATACATTTTAGTAGGGTTTCAGTGCTTAGCGCGTCAAATGCATTATACATATTATTAAACATTCCTTGATAATAATATCAAGGTCCAGAAGATAGTTAATCAAATTAACTAGTGTCGTACCAAAAGTGCAGAATATTTGTGGCTTTACAAAAAAACATGGCTTTAGGAATATCCTATTGTGACATAAACGTCTTCGAATAATACAAGGCTTGTCCGAAACAGGTTTGTTTACACAAAAGCCTCATTGCGGAGGATAATCTTGGTAAACGCACGGCGATGTGTCCGTGGGAGCCGTTCTAATGTCAACTTGTGACAGGTGTCAATTTTTTGTGGCGCGCACAAAAAGAGAGATAAAAGATATTTCAATAGCGCGGCGCCCCGCGGCGCTGGGGAGCGCCCGCGTCGGCCATTTCACGGCGCACGTGAAGCTTTGACGTTTATTATGGTAGATAAGTAAACAGGTATTGTGCCCGACTGACGAACATCGACTGGACGATCCGTAGCGACTGTAGTGACTGCTAGTCCTGTTTTATTCAAACAGTTGGTAGTTGCAAAAAATGTCCATTAGAACAATTTTTCATTTAACTAAAATTAATAAGAGTTTTTTTTTGTCTATGGTAGTCTTTATGCTTTCATTAAAAATACAACAACATCTATGTTTTGGTTTTTATTAAAAAAATTACGTCCTTGAATATTGTTATTAATATTGGCAACATTTGAGATTAAATACAAATACTATATATTATCCAAATTTAGGTTTTAAGATTCGGTTGCGCTGTGAAGTATGGAAAAAAAATCTATAAAGAAAATATCTATGATTTGCTACGTTCAATTGCTGTATCAGCGATCGATCGGAAACAAAACAAAGATTTCTCGTAGTATCAGGGATTACAAACG
This sequence comes from Papilio aristodemus, assembly GCA_016277805.2. Lineage (NCBI taxonomy): Eukaryota > Metazoa > Arthropoda > Insecta > Lepidoptera > Papilionidae > Papilio > Papilio aristodemus. The sequence goes on along the minus strand of JAABKM020000032.1, from coordinate 306,999 downwards.
AAAAATATTAATAGATTAGATTTAGATAATAAATTTACACAACAGACGTCGTAAATCCGACTCCCTGCGATTTCTATCTTTGTCTTATCGAAGCTTTCAAATCTAATCTGTATTCTGTTTTAAACAATTTGATTTTTATAGTAATATACGAAAGTTGAATAACAGCATTAAAAAGATGCGAGCCACAATAACATAATGCCTGAGACCGATAACGTCACAGCAGAATACAGTTTGCAGTAAAAGTATACATTCTGATCTAAGAAGACTAATGGAGTGTAATTTAGTCGCTTAATAAATACATAAGAACGCAAGCGGGGAGATGAACAGTAAAAGATCAGTGGCAGCCATATTCGCGCGAGTTCATGTTATTTCGTAGTGTGTGTAGTAATTCTACTAAATACAACTAAATCGAGTAAGCCCCAATAGGAAAAATGCCACCAATATTTTGTACTCGTCTTGAAATAAGGCTGTTATAATCAGTAAGCATTGTCTTATTTCAGAGAATACCTGTAGGCAATAAGTTCGCCATTAGAACGAATTTTGTGCAAAAAGTTTATATAAGTAAAAGAAATGAGTGTTGTTGGTTAACAACTACAGAATGCATTGTGCTAAGATATACTAAGACATTACGAAAAATATTCCCTATCCGAAGCTTTCGCTGTCCACCCCGTCTGATAGTTTAAGTGTACAAGTATTAATAAAGTAGTGAAGTGAGAACAACCCTTCCTGTCCACGCGGCGTGTGTCCGGCTAATCCTGCAGGCTCACTAATTGACCAGCCGTCTGCCTCGCCCCGCGCCCGGTAGGATATGGTGCGACATATGTCACCAGACAATATAAACCCTGGTCAATCTCATTTTATTCTACAAGAGACAGTTTGGTATGTCAATATGTTATAGATAAGTTATATTGAGGATTGTTGTTAGAAAATTTACTGGGTCATTTGTTCCAATTTAAAAAGTAGGCTGGATGACCTCAATCAAGATTTTGAAATAGCGCCAACAAAAGTTGGACACTAAAGGTCTAAATAATGTGATACTTGTCTTGTAGAGCCTCCAATGATAAGTTAACAGTTTTTAATGTAAAAGAAAATTAAAGGCAGAAACTGACGTATTGAGAGATGTGACCGATACATTTATATGTATTTTAATCCTTTACGCCTAATAGTGTTTGCAAAACGGACTATTGTCAAATGGACGGCCTTTTAGCGTTTTCGTCAGAAACGGGTTTTAACTCCCACATTCGAGTATTATTTGGCGGTGTCGTTTACTGTTTATTGTTTGTATTCCACGACTAAAATGTTTACACTATTGCGACCGGCGACGCAGGCACCTGGCAGAGACCGGCGGCCGGCTTGCGCAAACACGCACGCAAGCGAACAAGCGCGCGTCTGTTTGTTGCGGCGACTTGCGAGCGGACGCCAAACAGAACCGTTTTATTTACTCGCTTAAAACTGGAGTGTATTTGCATTTTATTATAAATGAGATAAAGAAAAATATAAAAGCTAAAATATATTTTCGGTTTTGTAATTTTACTGATATGTGTAATGATTTAAAAAGATATCCTTGTCTACAGACATAGACAAGGAAGGAAGATTCCTTCCTTCTAAATGGTCTTCATTGTACCACATAATATTATCAGAAATGAAGTTATGAATGTTGAAAAGTTCCACGAAAAGTTACGAGGAAAATGCTTTAACTTGCCTCGTCCGGAGTACTATAGTGTCCTCTTATTATTTAGTAGCCATTCAACATTTAAAGAAGATTGAATGTTTTTTGATTAATTAATTGATTTATGTATTTATTTCTATTCAATGTTTGTTTATTTGTTATAAACCAGTAATGTGTGCGATAAACAAATATTATAAATAAAATACGCGACTTCTGACAGTATGTTTATCCTTACGCAAAACCATAGACAAACTTTATAGTTTTTATGATGTACACAGTTTTATGGCGCACGTTTCCTTATCTATACATTTAAATCGCGCGTCAAATTCTGAAAATTCGGAACGATTATTGATATTAAATTCTGGGTAAATTTAACTTTATTTATTTAATATTGCGTGAGGACATGTTGAAAATAATCAAGGCTCAAGTAATCGAAGTTACCGCGTGTAATTTTATAAGAAAAATCTAATTTGACAGACAAACATTTGATATCGCGCGATATTTGTGTATAATTAGCAAAATTAAGAAATAATTGAGAAGAAATATCGCATGTCTCTGTCACACCACGTGATGTTAACATATACACCAAGTGATTGGACAGATTTCTCGGAAATCAGACTAGTTTTTAATTGTTACCAACAAAATCATTACACGAAGGAGAATGAAATAAGTTGTTTGCATATAATTCAACGAGATTCCGATGTTTGTTATTTTATAAATTGATAATCTTTGTTGCTTTAAGCTTTTCATAAATTTCTGTTTGATTGATTCCAAGTGAAGTTAATTTTGGAATCCGTGTACCGTTCGATCAATAATTTCAAATAAATAGTATAATACATAATACATTTCAACTTGTCGACGTGGAGCATCAAATGTATTCCCTATTTGATCTACTTACAGCAAACTATATCTATTTTCTACTATTTCTTATAATATTCTTTTCGTATTTTGAAATATGTTACCTATTAACATTGAAGGAGCAGGAAGTGGTCTTGTGTGTTCAGTTTATCTTGTCTGTAAACTTCACTGCTCGACGTTGCATAACTGATTCTTGTATATTTAGTAGTTTACAGACCTAAAAATAACCTGACTTCTATACAATTAGTATCAGCCACACGCACATTTGTGTAAACGATGTGTGCTCTGTGGGTAGAGTACAAATATTTGTGGATAAACAAATTAAATGACTACATAGCTATATGTATGTTTGTTTTACCAATGATGCTAATATTGATTGGTGATACAGTTATTTAAATTAATGATCTGTGGGAATAATAATCAGTTAAAAAATATGAATAATGGAAGTAAAAGTATTTGGTTTTTTTCGTTAAAATATTTGAAACTTCCTTATGAATTGAGGTTTGCTTTTTTTGGTTTCATTTTAATCAAACGTTTTAATTATTGTATTCCAGCGACCTGCTCTGGCTTCGCACGGGTAGTAGAATATATTCCATATTTAAATTTCTTGATTTTATTTATATTAATACATCCGTATTATGCATATATACGAGTAAACCATCCCCTTAAACTACTATGATGTAAACCGCATTAAAATCCGTCGTGTAGTTTGAAAGCTCTTAGCGTGAAGACAGCCGGAAGCGATTTTGTATAAAAATAAAAGGATTTTAAAATTGATTTCACATCTTTTTAATCAGTGCAATGGAAAATGACAGTCGTTGGAATGTCAAAGCAAATCTCATGCTGCGTGGCGGCGTGGCTCAGTTGGGCTAAGTTCGGTTGGTGCGGTGTTTGTGCAGCCTGTAATAGAAGAAGGCCGCGACACAGCTAATCCATTACCCGGCGCAAATGTTTGCAGAGCAGCGACTGGCATTTTTGGCTTTTACCAATCTCGAGCCCGAACCGCACGGTGTTCGGTTCCACTCGCTTGCGTAACTTGCGGACTTCTATAGTATTTTTTCGTTTAGAGATGGGCCATCGAGTTTATTTCGTTATTTAGATTTTATAACAAGATTATAATATTGTTATTTTGAATGTCGAATGTTTTAATGATCGAGTTCTACCATCTCATAAAATATAACGATTGAATATTTACATGAAGTAGACTTTGATGCGTGGTAGTCTGGATATCCGTCACAAGGAATTCTAAACGCGTTGCCAATATTTTCTAGACTGAAGAGGGGATTGTTTATTTACTTCAAATAATATCTCCCTTAAGAAAGGACGGGATTGAATGGATAGTTCATGTCCTCTTCGATAGAATTCCCTTCCTAAGCTTTATTTGTTAAAAATACGGGAATTGGACTTATTCCAATACCCATATTTTTTAACAAATTTGGAATATTGGAATTATATATTGTTCGTGTCACGCGTTCTTTCTCACATCGTAATAGAGACAGCGACAGGCGGGTTTATTGTTATTTTTTTTTATTATAGCTGTCATTTACTTTATGAACAGATTATTTAGTACAGACCATTGCACCAGGTTGAATTTTTCAATAAATTTTATGAAGAATATAAATGATATTTTTAAAAGGTGTGCTTTTAATTTAAAATTGTTAAGTTTTTAGATACCTTGTTTATTTAATGGATAATAAACTTAGTGACTGTAACAACACATTAAATAGTAATTATTATCGACCATGATGTTCAACAGACTTGTGTGTTAAATAATATATTATCTGTAATTGCAATTTAATTACATCGTAAACGCATATAATATAGCATTTAAAAGGCGAAATTACACCATTTGCTTTTACATTTACCCTTTTATTTACGATGCGGGTGGCCATTCATAAAAGTCTACCAGTTTACTGACCATTTAACATTCGTTTACAATTACGTATAATTCAATCAAATCAACTGTCCGGTGTTGGTCGCCGCTCGCCGCTCGCCGCGTCACCACCCTTCGGAAAACTTCTAATGCCCACAGATAACAAAATTGATGTTCCCGGTTGTATGGTCGTGTAATTTAAATGTGTATACATGCAACAGCTGTTTATAGCTGACATTTTGTCCCTATATAAATATAATATAAACATATTTATCATGGTTCATTACATACATTATTATATTAATTATATATTACAATGTTCTTAAACAAATCGTTGGTATATTTAAATTGCTACTTGATAAAATATACGTAAAAAGTGAAACGGTAAAACAAAAAAATATTAATTCTAAGATAATTTACATATTAAATACATAATTTAAGTGATAAGTGAACAGCCTAAGGCTCAAAACATTCAGGGATCAGATGTTATACCGGAGTTAAAAACTCTGTACAAATTATGCAAAAATATCGATTTAACTAAAAAAAATACAAATACCTAATTACTGATTTCTTGAAAAGCGTTAAATACAAGGATGTTCCGTGTCAGATGTCGCAATAAATAAATATAAAAATGTTATAAATTTTATTGATCTTGTTTTGATCTGAATCAGTGAATAACTTTTAATAAACGTTCATGTTATATTTTTAAGATTTCTCTCCTATTAATAGAATTAAAAGTCGTCTACGAATTCATTACAAGCGCGTGGAGCAGGAGGCACTGCCTGGCACGCGGTAATTCGGATGTCTGTCAATGAGATGACAGCTAGGGGCGCGGGAGACGACGCCATTGGTCGGAAATTGGACAATGCAGCAGATGCATTCACTGTGTTACATTTTTTTTGTGTCGCGGCCATATTTGCTCAAATTCTTTACCGAAAAATGGGTGTCGGTTACATAAAAAGTATACAAGGGCAGCTGAACGTTTCAATTTGGCGTGAAGAGAGTTGACAGAGTCGGCCGATTATATCATAGAAACTTGAATATGCAATGGAATCGGTAGGAATAATTACGACGCACCAGTGACGGGTGGACAGGTATGATGTATCACTTGCGTCTTTTGTACTTATGTTAATAGAAAAAAAAGTTAGGTCGCATCGCCGTCATTGTGGAATTAAAGTGGACAATCAACAAGCGATGCGACGAACGGAAAATGTCTTTGGTTCAACTCGAGTAGAAACAGCTGAACGTTGCCATGGCTTTCGAATTTACACTAGAATCCATATACATATTTATTTTTCATATCGATAATACATTTATGATTGCACAATGCGACGAATGTGTCTATTTGTTTTTCTTTAAAATTCGCAAAATTCATTGATTTACAAACGAACAATAGAATTGATTTAGAAAGTGTCTAAGGAATTAGCAAAGCCAAAGTCAGCGTATTAATTCTTTATTAACTCATTATTTGTGGTTTTGCGGAAACAATTTGATAAATTTTCGTGATTCAAGAATGGACCACATCCATCAAGAAATAACAAAATAAAGAAAAAATTGGAGCCCTTACTATTTATTTACTTTACACTACGTTACAATCTGTATCTTAGCGTTACCGTAAATGCTGTAGTATTTGTAATGGCAGTCGACCAAAAAATATACAGGTGCTTTAATAAAACCGCCTCACAATAGACGATAACGTGGCAAATTGGAAAGCAGGACAAACACACATTAACGATATTTCCCAAACACCGGTAATCCCCGGCTTGTCGCCGATACTGACGATAGCTCCCGTATTAATACACCAAATTACATTCCTATCACCCGGCACACTGATACTGCCTGCCCGCCTGCCCGCTCTGGCTAGAGATACGTGGCCTATCACCGTTATGAATATCGATCTAGTAACTATATTATTTTAATTTATTTTTAAGAAAACTAAACACTTCTTCCTTAAAACTATCGTTGCATAATGGTCTCACAATGGCTTCACAATTGTGTTTTATATGATAAGCGCTCACATCTCTCATTAAGAGCAAAAAAATGTTGCTATTTCTGTTGGAAATATTTCCTGTTTACGTTGAATGATTGCTTACTCGATAAAGGCATCGGTGAGCGAATCGCTAACGGATTCTTCATCTCTCCCACGCAGTCTACCCCTAAATAAATAAAAGCTGATATTTTTTGGCAACCCTGGGGCGGCGGACGGCGGCTAGTGATCCGTCACTTGCTGTCGCGACGTAATGCGCGCGGATGATGTTATTAATAATTCTCTAAGAGAACTCCACGTATGTGACTAGTCTATTGTTAAGGATTTTATCAGGTTTTTGGATTATTTTCGTATAAAAAATTACTCGTCGCTGAACTTTTTTTTTTATATAATTGGCACTGCTTGAACCCGATATGTGGGGCTGTTGTGTACAAAATATTACGTCTACAAATTTCGGGAATGTGTACATGTGATCAATTTTTCAGTGTCATGTAATACCAGTATCAATAAAGATTAATGTCACGTTACTATTTATTTTGTTGCCTTCCAACATATTTTTGCCAAAATTAGTTAACCAAATTTTAATTTTGAAATAGTAATTAACTTCTTTCAAATATTAGTATTCTATATAATGGGGTATTTTTAATCAACATGTAAAAACAGCGGCTACATAAAAAGAACCTTTCGAGATGATCTTGCATGGAAAAACAATTCACGACTTGGGCCAACATTTGCCGGGTAAATTTGCACACCCCCTCGGGTCTGTGCGTGGCGTCACAATGAATATACAATTATGAATAATTTATTTGTCCGTCTTATAACACGTCTTTATTGTACCTAAACGTAGAGTGGTATATACACTTACATACTGTTTTTGCATTTGTTAATGGGCAGTAGTAATCACGTGATTTAATAAGCTAATTTGATCCGTCCATCATATTAAAAGTGTATCTCTCAGTTCGGTGGCAGGTTGCTACATACAACAATA
>JAABKM020000032.1:126717-144354 GCA_016277805.2 Papilio aristodemus | reverse complement strand
TTAAAAAATGGAGCAATTTATTCATAACACATAAAGTAGCACAATATTAGGACTTACGAATGTTGTCGGAGTGAAACTATTGATTGCTTGCCCATTGACTATTGTTAGTTGTTTCCATTTCTTTTCTTTTATTAATTGCCCCAAAAGGATTTGCAGCTTGTTATTTTGTTGAATTCTGGAGTAGAGGGGGCGAAGGCGGGGGGCGAGGGGCGAGGGGCAGAGGGTGCGAACTGTGTTCGAGCGCCGAATAACAAGCGATTAATTCGTTGTCATTGAATTGCAAAAGACCGGCCTCTCGGAGATGTTTGCATCCAAGGGCCTTTGTGGTTCAAAGCTATTTTTATTAAATTATCTTAAATTAAACTTTTGGGCTCTCCTTAAGACACCGACAATTTTCGTGTATTATTTGGCAAGTAGAAAATAACGAACCAAGTCGAATATCTATTTAACTTCAATGATAAATGTAATATATTATATTTATGCGAATACAAATTTAAAAAATAAACTAATTCTACGATTTATATGACATACATTTTGTATTTGTATACGTATATTTATACCATGATAGCAATACCTGTCCTGTAACACATTGAGCATCTCCCATTCATTTTGATGCATAGCGTGTTAGGTTAGGCGTCCTCGCGAGGCACTCGAGATGCACGCGGATTGCGGACTTGTTCACGAACTAAGTTGATTCCGGCTTCCGACTCTACGTCCACGCAGAAATGCTAATTACAGCACAATTCCTGCGACAAAGCTCGGGGAATAAATTTGCGTCTTTATTGCCACCATATTAAAGCCGTTTAAATTTGTTGATGTCCCCTAATGGCTCTTTTAGTTTAGTTTTTATGTCACATTTATGTAAATAGGAATTTAACTGTGATTATTCAAATGTGAGAGATTTCAAAATAAGGCAGTAGGTAAGCTTGATGCTACGAATCTTTTATTTATGGCTACTTTTAAGTTAGATTAAATAAATAATTTGCTGCACTAATTTAAGGTGTCTATTACTTGGGCTTCCTTTTAAGATTTTATGCAGTTATATTAATTTACAATGATCTACACTTAAACTGGTTATGGTGACTGGAATTGATAGAATTATGCTTCAATTTGGACATGTTGAAAATACTATTAGGGTAGAGAGTAACAAGATAAATTTATATAGCAAAAGTGAATAGCAATGTCGGTAGAGGACGCCCCAAGAGAACTTATATAGATCAGATAAGAGACTACACTTATTATATCATACTCCACTATTCTAACAAGTTCATTTAATATTAGAAATAAATAGGATAGACATATTGCTAAGCCATATTTTCCGAAACGTAAGCATGAGAATACTGTTTCAATGAAAAAACCGTTGAAAAACACCTCGATGGAGAATGTCACGGACTTATTAGGGGTCGCCGTATTCATAAATTGCTTCGATATTATTGTGAGTGACATTAGCATGCCCCGAGAGCGCAATTACTAAGAGAGATTATTCCGGAGCAACGCTGAGTTAGCATATGCATGCAAATTGTCCGGCGACCGCACTCAAACTTACTGCGGCTAACTCCGGCAAGCCTTGCGAATAAATTGAGACAGACCTGACTTTTATAAAGGTTATATTAGATGAGAGTTGGAAACTAACTGGCGAATGCTTAGGTTTTGGGTCTATTAACTAAATACATTATAAGTCATAACCCATTTTATTGACACTTGCAGCAAATAGCATCTTGTTGTAGTTAAAATAAAAGTCGAGTGATTATTTATTCGATTGGTAAAAATTTAAAAGAGTAATATGAAATTGCTATGATTTAGTCTGTACATTATTTGAGGTTAATTTGAATTAGAAGAAGTTTCTAGATTGTGTTTAATTTTCTTATATATTTTATTAAGCCATGTACTAAATACTAACGTATTACTTTTGACTATCTTCACTATCCGTTTAAAAAGTCTGGAAAAAAATAAATGAAAATAAAATTCTTTTTTTAAATTATAAAATGCCTTGAACCTCATCTCGCACTCGAACCTCAGACCCTTACCGACTTTATCGTTTAACGAATCGTGAAATACAAACCACCGCGCCGTCGGGACAGTAATGACGCAAAACTTCAAACACTCTTAACCACGATATTAAAGGGGAGTTACTCTTAAATATTGCGAGTTAAATCGCTTCACTAGTTTTTGTATTTTTCATATGTTATAGCATAGGAAGGGTGCCCTTTATAGGTACACAAGAACGCATAATATTAGTAAATAGTGTAAACTAAAAAAACATGAAAAAATAATTTAAGTTTTACTCGTATGTGTCACACATTTTAACATGAAAACAGAAACTGTAAATATTGTATATTTTTGTAAACCGCTTGCGAACAAATATAGTTTGTCTTTGAGTTGATAACAACCAGAGAGAGCACAATTTGTTTGGCTGATTGCCACTGACGGCGTTGCCAACAGGCCTCCATAACTCTGGCTCTCGCACTTGAATCTCTATGAGTTCAGAGTTGTTCAGAACTTGAGGTACGAAACCGCGGTTAGGGACATTCGTTAGTTTACTGGATTAAAAGTTTACCGGACTTTTAGGCCTCTCAATTTGAACTCCCATACTTTAACTTTTTGATTAATGAGAAGTGACCGCTACCCAAAGGCGTCTGCAATAAGAAAATGAATGCGAAGGAATTGCCTTATTCATTAGTACAAATTAAAAGTTATTAAAATTGTATGTCTTTACTAGAATAAATCAGTACAACCTTCTGTTGAATTGAACCTTTTTTGCGGTATTGAAGAAACAAATACATTTCATTAAATCAAATTGAGATATTATTGTCATCGTCTTAAAATAATTACTTACAGAAAGTATGAAAGTTAAATTTTAATGCGTACGTAAGATAAAAAATATATCCTCCAACATAACCCTCTAAATATGCAAACTTCGTCACCCTAATTCGTCTCTACGATATTCCTCTTAAGACGCCGTTAGAGTTCTCAGTTGCGTCGCAGCAATTTGTTAAACAAGTCACAGGAAAAATTAAACCAAGACAATATTATGACAAAATTGGCATATTAAGTAAACATTCCCGAGATGTATGTTATCTTAAATTTAAAAACTAATTCATATCACATTCGTGAAAAAATATAAGACAAAATGTTGACTTTGCTTTAATGATATTTATTTTGATGTAAGAATATTATACGAATTTATACGAAAATAAACTTTACATTAAAATGATTTTGGTAATGATTTAAAAGGACCTCATTGTTGTATATCCCATGAGTCAAGACGTAATTGCACTACATATCGTATAGATAAATTAAGTAATGTAGCATAGAATATAATAGAAATGTAGCAGAAGGTTTTCCCATCCTTCGCTACGAGTAGTTTTAGCTTCTTCACTTGTTCTTTATGTTTGAAAACTTTTGTTTGCAAATTTATTGGTGGTTTTAAGTACACTAACGAGCCGGTCGGTGGCGGGAGATTTAAAATTCCCTGCGGGTCGCCGCCGCATGTCGCCGCTCGCCGCTCGATGGGGCCTTGTGTTGCCGGAACTCTCTCTGAATTTTTATTCGTTCGATCTCGCTCACTCGCTTATCGGACGTTGGTTCTCTTTATTTGCAAAACATGCTTCGCTTGTCTAGTGCTTTATTTGTGCTTAGATCGAGAAATCTTTTTCAATATTACTGAGTTCAACGACATAAGTGAAAAATTATGTACATATTTTAAGTGCTGGAACGAGATACCTCGTAATAGAAATCGGATTTGTCCATCGTAGAATGAAAAATGCAATAAAAGTTATCAATTAGAATAATTATTTCATACCCCATCGAATTCTTAAATTATGTGACAGAATATCTTTTTATTTTATTGCGCTTAAAACTCTGCCGGCCTATTCTTTATACAAACAAAACGGGCATCAAACTCACAAGCAGTATCGAAGATAAATTGACTTCTGTTGCTTAACTTGCACTATTTTAAAGGATAGGTTCACGAGCGTTCATAAATCGAACGATCCTGAGATAAACATCTATTTATATAATGGAGGCCATTTCTCCAAGGCAAAATTTATCTCCATAAAAGTATTTCATGGATTATTGTTTGACGTATTGTTTGTTGGTCTAAGTCTAAAGTTTAGATTGAGTGGTTTAGATTAGAGTGTCAGGTTTATGTGCCCGCGGCGGCCGGTTGATGCCTTGCCAAGAGAAAAGGTTTATGTAACATATAAATTCGTGCTTTGCGATGTAGCGCCAGGACGATCAAACAAAACTTAAACTTGTACAGCAGTGTAGCATCTGCTTAGTTAAAAATATTACTATATTGTTATTTTATGGCTGATTACTGTTAAATAGTCATTATAATCAAATCCGTATTGGGGCAACACCATAGCCTTATTTGGGTTAAATGGAACCGCACATGCAGGACGTAGACAAAGAACTAGTACAGAGATAGTAAATGGTAACAATCAGTGAGCTGGAAGACAATGAAGAGAAGTACTCAAGCACCAGTTCTGACGTGATCACAATGTTAGTGGTAATTGAAAAGCGAAGCAAAACATTGCTAATAATACCTGCAAATAAAGAGAGCAAAACGAGCTTTCGAACAATTTTTCGGGGAGTTTCGTTGTAGCATGTTTTTACAGATGGGGTTAAACCCGGCCGCGGGGACTGGGCCGGAATATATTGTCCAATAAAGCACGCCCGGGCCCATAAATGTCCGCTCACACTTGCAACGACGCCGACTTGACGTTAAATTACAAAAGCGGGGAAATATGGCAGCTTTTTCTTCGACAATTTTCCGAAGATATTAAACCTTCCCGTGTTATACACGAGAATGTGACGCGGGCGACAGTTCAATTGATTTGAACACTTATAAAGTTTTACTGTTAGTCTAGATGATAGAGTTTGATAGTTGAGATAACTCGTTTTATTATAGTTATTATTAAAATAAGATACTAAACTATTATAGTATCTCCAGCCTATTATTTTCAGAAGGAGCATAAAAAAGACGAACAAGCATTGGCAAATACCATTAGAATGCAAAAAAACTATAAATAATGAAACAAAAAAATTGCAACTATTTGTCGCTATTACTATTTTGTTCCCTTATATAACATACATAACATCTTACTTACAGCGAAAACGGATCTGTTGTTTTGTGACACAAAATTAGCAATATTATTTATGTAATATTTGAGTAAATTAACTTTCCCGACCACACTCTTACGAGACCATTTTATATCAAATTTAAAAGCCAGCTTATAAGTCTGAACGCAGAACAACAGGACCGCTCGCTGCGGCTGCACTCGCAGCAATAAAACTGATCCCGTTTCATTGTTGTCTCCGCGAAGTAGAACGAAGACGCAGCGTTGTACTGGAGGAAATTATAGTATCTTAAGGAAAGAAATGAGCCGAGCACTGGATGCGCAAAGTTACGATATTGCGTCCCGGACCCTTGTTTTCTCTTAAACTTACTCATACGGAACACATATTCTTAGGCCAGGAGCCAAACACGACGAGTGCGACATAAAAGTTATTGCTCGGACTTTCTTCACGACTTTTGTTCGAGTGTGTCGTTAAAACGACTTCAGAGTTGAAATTATTTCTCTTTTATGACAATGAACGGACAGTAAAATCTTATACGAGTGTCTCTTAACCAGAACAAATGCAAAGTAAAAGTGAATTTATGAATGGTGCAATTTAGGTATACAAATTATATTTTTAATGCCCTATAGTTTCGATGGGTGACCGCAGTTCGTCTACGACAAACGAACGCTTTTAGTTTAAATGTCTTTTGGAATTTAATTCCCAACTCATTGGTTAAATAACGTGGACTCTACCAAGTTTTTCTTCAAATGTCAACGATGCCTGTGATAGCCTGTGATATTTCGCTACACTGAACAAATTAACTGACCGTACAAATTTGCTTCCCTTGTCCGTCCACACGTACATTATTACAATACTTACGTAAACAAATAATAGAGTGGTTTGATTCGTTCATAATGAAAGTTAGATTTTTTCAGCACATCTTCTGCTACTTGTCTTCATCTGTAGTTTGAAGTTTGTGTTTCATCTGAAAAGAAGCTCTTGAATCACATCGTCATTGTCAAAACACGAGTATCCGGAGTCTCTATCGCTGGATCTTTTTATCAGCTATTTTCCCGTCGTATCCGATATTATTGTGCTTGCCAGCGTCGGGAGCTTGCACCCTATTTTCCTGCTAAATAATGGGAAGATTGTACATACATCGAGAGATTGGATAGTGCTAGCGCCCGCCTTTTTGGATGCGCATTTTCCATCCGGCAATTTTGTTTATAATTTATGTTCGGAATGGCTTCCCTTGTACATCTATGAATGCTTTTAGTTTTATTAAAATTGGCTTCACTTACGCAGATACGATATTTCATAATTACTGGTACCCTAACTCGGCCCTTTGTCCTAGAAACAACTTGAAATAAACGTACTCAAGTGTTAGTAAATTATTACTTCTAATTCTAATTCTGTACTTCAACACGAAAACGACTGACATGTTCCATAAATATCTGAACTACATTGTATTAAATAATTAAAGAACAATATAATAAAACAGAAAAGAAAAGAAGATAATAAACAGTCCAGCGGGTGTTTGTGTGTGTGAGTGACGTAATAAAGTATCTGAAGGGACGCCTCGAGCCGAATCGCGGCCTATTGTTCTCCTAAACTATACGAAAATAATAAATTGTTAGCGTGAGGGTGAGGACCTCCGCACTGGTCCCGCTAACAGAGGTTCGTGAGATTAAATTCCTGCCCACTACGCTTGAGAACTTTCTGTTTTCAATAAGTTTTCGATCACTCGTTTATATTAGTTTTATTTATACGTTAAAAGCAGTTTTGTACAAAGTTGTGGGAACACATCTCATTGGAGCAAAAATATTATACAAGTTAAAATTGCTAAAATCTGTACATGGAATGCTCGCCGCATCCATCGAACCATAGACAATGCGCGTGCCTGGTTTACTTATCTATATTTTATAATTTTCACAATCCTTGTGCTCCGTCGAAATCACTTCAGGTTGTGCCTTTTCTTGTCTATTTGTAATATGTTACTTAGTCTGTCGAGAGAACAATTTTTGTTGACTTGTTTCTAAAACTGAGTTCTGTTTCAGCGTACCGAATACGTTCGCAATGCGACACTGAATTTAATTTCTTCTCCTGTCACGACCGTCCTTAAATCGACTGACATTGATTCCACGGAATTTTTCGTAATGTAATTTGTACCTCCCGCTGCGAGGCCCACCCGCGCGGGGTCCCGGGTTCAACTCGACACGGTTTGGGCGTACCGCGCGCACCCAGTGCTGCTGGTCCCTGTCACTTGTCTAACGGAACGACGGCTTCTCTTAAAAAATTCCAAACGTCTGTTGTGATGTTTATGTCGTAGTAAACTCCGTGATGAATGGCGTGGCGTATTCACCGAATAACAAATCGATTTAATATTATCCGATACTGAGAATGCGTTTGGAATAGAAGAGGTTAGCTTTTTATTGTCACATAATCAAAGTAATAAATTTTGGTTCATATTTTTTTGTCTGAAATAAATTCCTGTATTATCATCTAAACACACGACACACAACCAGTGTTGCTAAGATGCTAAGCGACAGAAACGTCGTTTCTCGAACGATGCTTCTAAGTTTGTCTCGGTACACTTATCAAGTACACAATTCATTAGTAGGCAACTATAGTAAGTAATATAACGTTTTTTTTTCTTCACCCGGTCATTATAAAATATTTTTACGACATTTCTAATATCAAACACTTCAAAATTTTACGTCAAACTATAAATTTTGGTAACAAAATTATTTTAAGAAAGTATTTTTGTAAGTTTGAGGAATCAGTCGTAGTTTTCTTTTATAAACGCCTCTGAGTTTCGAGACATTTAAACGGTGCATTTAAAATGTTTTCTTCAAAAATACTGTCCCTCCGTCTCATCCCTCCTGCAAAGCAGTCAGCGGACGATCTAATCTCTCCGCAGTAAAAAGCCAACAGCCGTGCGACTCATGTATCAATAGTGGACGGGACGTGGCACCGCGCCAGGCTCATCCCTCCTTCACCCCCTTCGTCTGTCGGCCACTCTCCGACGACTGACTGCACTTAACGGATTCTATGGACTTAACTGCTTATACTGTGCTTTTTACAATTTCACTTCGGACTTTGGCTTTATTATCCTCCCATGTGTTGATCTGAGATTCTTTAACTTCACTCTTCTTGTGGGCAAAGTGCCCTTTTATGATTCCGAAGATGTTTTTATTGATTATTTGTGTCTCAAATCGATTTGGTTTGGATTATGAATCAATGCAATATCGAACATCTTTTATTATGAAGCGAGCTCTTCTTGTAATGTACGCGGCCCTCCCCATCTCAAAATTGACATCTTTACGTTTTACCAAGCAAAAAATACTTTGTAGGTTATATATGTAAGTGGTGTGCTACAGTTTGGCTGCGTCTATTTCAAGCGCTGCCGATGATGAGTACATGTACAACGATAGTAATTGTAATATAATGGTGGGCGAGTTATGAAGCACGTGTGCGGCGGCGCTCCGTACGTGCCTCCGGTACAGACAAATTGTCACTGCAGTTGTCGGAGGAAGTTCGTCCTCCTCCATCCTCGCGTCGCCCCTCTCGTCACACCCTGCGCCCCCCGCACCCCTCGCCGACGGATAAGTCCTTTAATATTGTTACATTTATTGTATTGTCGAGTTCTGCGAGGCACGAGATTCGTGAGCTTTAGTGTAGTTACTACGTAATTGGACAGTGGAAGATTTGTCGATAAACGTAATCGGTGCGTAAGGAGCAGTAATGTAGTATTTACACTAAGTTTACATAAAAAGTTAACTCTCGATGTATAGCGCAGCCTCTCATCATTGTATGGCGTCATGACTACATTGTCACAGGGTAGACAGGCTAGACAGGGTAGAATTGTCTTAGCTCACTTTTCGCCAGAGTTTGTTTTTTAGAATCAACACAATAAAAATGACTTTATTGCTTTCCTAAAGGTTATTTTTACATAATATTGTATGAATGTATTATGTATTATGTATAACCGGATAAATAAGTATTTTTAATCCAATACAATCCTGTGAGAGTCAAGCGAGTGCAAAACAAACGTCGACTGATATAAAAGTCGGTGCCAACTCGGCGATGCGACGCCAGGTGCTCTTTATGGTCACGCGGCGGCCGTCATTTTTTCCTGTCTACTCTCTTTAAGTAAATATTGCAGTAGCTGCAAGCACACGCTATGCGGTACCACTGCGCTCGTGTGATAAACGACCAATACCTTGCTGAGCACGTGGGAAACGTTATTTCGTGACTTGCATAGATTATTAAATTATGGGTTCTAATATATTTTATATATGAATAATAATAAAAATAACGTTAATACAAGCTTCCTTGCTTCGTTACGACACATGCAAGTGTTTGGTTTAAATTTAGCGCCATGTCAACACCGCGGAAATTTAACAAAATGCATATTTATCGGGCGCCGCTGTCTGCGCAAAGTTAGTGCGCTTTATTTTAAAAGTCTTTTCGACCAAGATATTTATGTTCATTTTCTGTTGTTTTAAAATACTTTAAATAAAAATGGAATAAATTCTTAACAGATTATATCATATTTTGCTTCCCCTTAGCGAACACACCTAATAAACTTCTCGCTCCTCAATTTATGTTCGCAACAACACGGTGCCTTCGACTTTCTTCATAACATGTAATTGATTTATTGCCTCATCCATTTGTCGAACGCCGAACAATCGCGAACTTCATCCGACTTCACACAAACTCATGCAAACTTCATCTCCGCTGTTAAAGTTTTTTTGGATAAGAATACAGCTTACATGTGTCGCCTACAAGTTTGCTGATGGCACTTTGATAGATTTTTGATTTCGTATCTATCTAAAGATGTGGGGAAGGGTCGTTCGGGATTATAAATGCCTGATTTTGTCATTTAAAAGACCGGCCGATGAATTATTATATGAACAGTGCCACTCACAAAAAACATCTCGCGGACCGACATTTAATAAATGACAAAGTTAAATAGATCGTAATTTAACTCTAATTTTATTTTAGACGTTTCTTTAACAATATCGTTCCTCTTTTCGACGGGAAAATGACTAGACGCCGAGTCAGTCGTTTGTTGCTTATTTGCAAATGACAACGTACTGACATACTTTATTTTGTAATCAACAAGATTGTATGTCAACAACCCAATAATATTACATCATTAACGACACGATCGCTGAACCTTGTCGTCGGCTACTAATGTACTGCAATAGCAATGATTTTCCTTATTAAAGTGTAATCGAGACACCCCAGTGGAGATCTCGTAAACATTTACAGCCCCCGATAATGGCGCGTTACATTAATGCGCGCGGGGAGATTGAGTTGGTGTTTGCGCGGTATAATTGACCGCACGACGGACACGGAGCGCCATCATCATTTTGTTCGACGGCGTAATGGCGACGAACCGTGTTTGCGACCGCTGTTTGCTGTCAAAGCTTAATTTTTATTAATTCGACTACCTCATGCGTTAAATTGAATCTTTCCATAGGACTATGTAATTTAATTTTTATAAAAAAATAATTCTGCACTTATTCACTAAGCCACTTATAAAATAGTATTGTGGCCGAGCGCGAATTGAATTTATTTACTCGTGTCAAAGGAATGAAGCGTTTGTCAAAAGCAAGTCCGCACTGTTGCTGAAAGTTTAAACATTGTTTTTAGACTGCACGTTAAAAGACGGGAGACATCTACGTCACGAATATAGCAAATATTTCACAAAATTCTACGAGATATTTTTATAGCAGTACTCGCGATTTATTTCAATTCTAAAATTAAATATTTCACTTACTACTGAATGTGGCAATGAACGTTGTTACTGAACGCAGTTAGTGAGGTGGTTGCACAAGGAAGAAAGAAGCGATGTGAAGAGATGTCAAAGCCCGTGTGCTGTCGCCGGCTGGCAGGGTCCTCTACGATTTGCATCTTTAATTAAATTATCTGTTAGCACGCGACCGCGCGGGGGTGGGCTGAATTTATGCTGACCGTGTAGTGTGCAGCCCAGTTAGATGCCGAGACTCATTTGCGTACGTGCTAAATTATTTTATCAGGTCATAATGTACCAGTCTTAATTACTTCAAAATCTGTACTTTAAATTGTAACCAAGTGTTTATGAGAAAGGATTATTTAAAAAAAACGATTATTTTTTAAGTCTTATTTTTGTTTGTATTTTTCTATTCTTTGCTCTTATATTAATTAATTCAAAAATATTGTATTTGACACGAAAATGACATCATCTCGAGTTTTTGTAGTAAAGTTTATATAACTTCATGATTTTGACATGCCTTAATTATTTCGTATTGAAAAGTGATTTAATAAATATTTTGACATAGAACTACTAACTGTCGATTTGTTGTCAGATATCTGCAAACGTTTCTATTCCTTGTCAACAGACAATTACAGAACTAATGTAACACTGTTAGGCGAACCAATACCAAGCCAGATTAAGTTACACCTCTGACAGCTGCGAGATTTTATCACAGTTAAGTAATTCTCTTAGTTTCACTTAACCGCGGCGTGACTGTACAAAGATGTTATCTTGATTTACATACTTTAGTGGTGTCTGTTTTACCTTACTGTGATAACTTTAAGTACAAACACTATTTACCATAAACAGCTTTACAACAGTTGCGAGAGTTGAGCAACCGTTTTCTGTACATATCTGTTTTGGTCCATTTCTACTTAAGATCCCCGATAGGCCTATTATGTGGATGGCTATTGTGAAATTGTAGAAGTATATTAGGAGCCATTATTTGGTTCTGTAGATTATTTTTAATTTGGATTCTATCATCGGCAACAATGAGCAGAGTTATGGATGTGACAGATTTATTTCGAAAACAGGAGGAAACTATATAATGAATAAGAGAGGAAGGAAGGCGATGGATATTCATGAACACACTTTCGCGGCTGAGCCTGCCTCGTGCAGGAGGTTGTAAAATATTGATAATTTTTAGAATAAGATTAATGACTGAACACATCTGAAGTTTACTATTATTAACAACGAAACAACCTATCTTAAATTCGTAAAAAGAACATGACGTTCTGGACGTATAAATCATAAGTGACAGGCGTGCAAAGCCTCCTCTGCTCCCCGCAGGCCGCAATGTCAGGACGTAAATGTGGTCTTTAAATGAATCGCAGTGTAAGGAGAAAACGAAAACGATTTGAGTCCAATTTTCTTTAATAACAATCGACACACTTTAACAACACTCAGCTCCAAAAGTCCCTTTGTGACAGCACTCCACGTGTCTAATAGATATTGCACGTGAATGTACTGCTCCACTTGTTACGAGGTACTCCAGGCTCGATGTGAAATCTTCACTCGATTTAAACGAAAGGTCAATGTTTATACGAGAATAACATTCGAAGCGTTTTTTAAATCTGCCGCGTGCTCGAAACCCGCTGAATTAATGACTTAAATCTTTGTAATCACAAATGAGACTTTATGGCAAACATATTTGGATAGTTATTCCTTTGCAAGTCTCTCAACGTGGATCATAATAAATTTCCTTACTCAAACAATACCCCACCTTCCCTAAATCAGACGATTGTTATACCAGAACGAGCTCATGTGAGATATAAATTTATTTGTACATTATAAAGTGCCTCCATTAATAAAAATGTGACCTTTGCTTGTGATTAACGTAAATTTATTTATTTATCTTAAAACAATACATATCATAATGCTTAATCTAGAAATTAACAAAATAAAATGAGTTGAATGCAATAAATAAAGAGAAATAATTTTATTTATGCGATATTAAGTAAACAAAAACGGTGCAATAATAATTTTAATAACACTATTTTTAATAATTTATTTAAATATTATAGCTTATATATAAAACACCGTATAATGATAAGCCATTTTTGCACAAAGTGTTATAAATATCGTTAAATTTTCTGAGTCATTTTTTGTGTGACAATTCAATAATCGGTAGGTATATGCAATGCCACGGGAAGGATTCGAACACCCGACCCTCGTGAGCACAAATATTAAATTATCGTCACTGTTATCAAAGTTATTGTATCTTTTAATAATAGCATTAATCTTCGCCGGGACAGGGACGAAATGGCGCACAACGCCTCAAAATGTTTACAAATTCAATTCGACATGATTCAAGCGTCACTTACAAAATTACCGACGAGCAATTTAATAAAGTGCCGAGTGAAGAAACTTGGGATTACTGTTTGACGAAAAATTACTTTTGGTTCAGCATTGACCATAATTAGACAGTATGGCTAAGAGTAACAAACAACATTTAATAGCTATGCCGGTTTGTCAGCTGTTGTTTAATGGTTTATGTTTCTGGAGTTCTTTAAGTTTTAATGCTAAGATGCAGCAAAGAACTTTTTAAATTAATTAATATATCTAATGACATATCAATACGGTAAGTGAGGGCGCATATTTAATATACTTTTCTTAAAGGAAAACCTTCGCGTCAGTTGTATCTGCTTTTTAGTTTTCTTTGTAATGTGGTTTACCGTAACACATTTTGGACCCTTTTTCTAATGTTGGACCGCCATTTAATCAACCTCAAGCGTTGAGGGATGTAGTTACGGCGAACATAAAATTTACCAATTGTCTTCTATCCCATTTTCGTATACTAGAGCCGTCAATATCAAGTAAAATACAAGCACCTTATAACCGATTCGAGCCAGCCCGCGCCGGTTGTAACCGGATTTTTCCGGATTGCAGCAGTTTTATGTGAAGTTAGGACGGGTTATCTTAGTTCTCGTGGGGTAACTCGACTAAAACGATGGCACTTATGTCGATGTAGCGGGAAATAAATAAGGCTTTTCGTTTAGCTGAGAGAAGCGATACGTATCTCCGGCAGGGCTGCCGCTGAAATTTTAAAATGGTGGAGCATGAATTTTTTAGATTTATCACGTTATCACGTTGTTATACAAATATCCACACTATTCTTCCAGATTACTGGGTTAATATTGTATTTAATTTGATTTAAAAATGTGCTGGTTATAAATTATGTCGAGATTCAAAAAGTTAATTTTAACGCAACAAGGGCCATAGCACGCCACCAGCAGTGACAACGCTTAACACAACACAAAAATTCTCAATGAGATCGCTTTTCACAGCGAAATTACTTGTCAAAGCTCACAGCCGCCGCGCGCAGTGAGAGTAAATCGAATAACCCTCAGCTCCATAATTGGTTTCGTGTTAGAAAATTATTGGGAACGCTTATACGTACTCCGCAAACAAATGAGGCCAACCGAGGAAAATAAAAATATTTATGGAATATTTAATGCCAACTCGATCCTACATTGTGTTCACAGGAGTAATGTTAACATTGTAAAAGCAAGATGTTCAAAAATATTGTATTGTGTATTGTACACGAGCGAGGTGAATAGGTATTAATATTTATAACATTCTTATCACCATTTATTTTATATAATAGTAAAATTTGACTGTCAATCTGTAAGCCGTGGAGTACAATACAATGTTATCAATGACTGTGAAACTTGTATTTTGTCGGAGACGAGAAGACGGTGGCACATTTATAGGTTCGACTGAAGAACGACAGAATAAAGCGACTGCTATAATTACACTCAGATATAAATTGATTGATGATAAGATTGTAAGTAATGGGGTATACTAAAAACCTATCGGACACATGGCGGCGGGTTGATACGTACGAACAAAATTTGTTTTTTGACCTGCGAGTATTACCAATTCAAAAGTGTTCTAGTTTATTAAAAAGATCAAAACATCTGAGATATCGCGAGTATAAATAGTCCTTAAAGTCAAATAAATGTAAAGCAAACAGGAATGTGAATGACACGGAAATTGAAAACGACTTGACTCGATAGCAAATTGAGAATTCTCCGTCGATTCGTAATGATGATTTTAATGTGGATGTCGATATGCATCAATAACAGATACAACACAAGTTCTGATGGAATTTTTAACGACGGCTTAGCATGTTAATTACCGAGTGTGGATGGAATCCTTCATAATGTATTCCTTATTTTGTTACCATACTTTTGGAATATTAGCAATTTGTATTTCTATATAATTATATTTTACTAGCACGAAGTTTTAATAAGCTTTAATATTAATATCTCTAAACATCTCAAAAATGGTTCTAAAAAAATTCCACATAAAGTTATAATAATAAATCATTTTTACATCAGTGGTTCGCCATTAAAATGTAAGTAGTAATTTCTAAGCAGAGTGTTATCTTCACTTAAGCGATTATCAGTCGGCGGTGGGTTTATTGTTCCAATAATAATAAACCTCTGGTTTACCGCCAGGTTCCTTCACAAAGACAGTCGGCTTTTATCGCTTCCATTGGCATTTTGAGGGCTGCGATAAAATTAAGTATTGGAATTTTCATTTAAATATTTACCAGCGCGGTACCAGTATAGTATAATGTGTCAGCCCTTATACTATCCATATGTTTATTTTTAATTACAAATACACTTTAGTGTATTTTATAACGTTTCAATTTGAGTATAGACAATGGAATTAAATATGAACAAAGTAATAATTTAGTATTTCACTTTGTACATGACTGTTAATTCGCTGTTTACTAGTATAAGAAATCTTAATGAAAAAGAAAGGAAAATGTTAGGGATTCATTTCAAAGTCAACCACCGATAGAATGCTATTTTATAACATATTTCGAAAATACCTAAACAAAACACTACACGACCCAAATATATATTATGTCGGTTATTGATTATATATTAAAGTAGTTACATTCAGGGAGCAAAGAAAATGACGTCATCTGCGTGTATCTGGCTCACGCCGGGCCCGGTCCCTCGGGCCGCTGCCCAAAATTAATTTAATGTTCCAAATTGTGCGGACAAGATACTAATATTTTGCGTTAGAACGTGAAGCCGAGCTATTTACAGAAAAGAAAAGACGCGTTTATTTCTAAATTATTTATTACTAATTATATATCTACTAAATAAGTAATTACTAATTGAATTGTAATTCTTATGCACACGTGGAGTGTGTCTAATTTATACAAAGTTTAACTGTACCGATTCTCATTGTATTAATGCCGTACTTGTAAACAACTGCATAATATTTAGGTCACATTACAAAGCGTGTAAAGTTCCTCCTCCATTAGGTCGGCAGACAGTCACGAGCTTACGACCATAAAATCTTCGTGATTAATGGAGTGACCAGTGCACGCCAACTAACTCGCTGCCGGAGCCGGGCGTGGCGCAAAAACGACTTGCTGACTTTTTGTCTTTCTGCGCCATTGTATTAATTTCAACTTTTGTGTTATTTAAAGAATTCACTGCTGTAAAGTTTGCCCCTCATGGTTCTGAATTGGGGTTATAAATAAGTCCTAAAAAAGATTCGCTTCTAGAAGATAAATTCAAGTTAAAGAGATAATTTAATAAAGAAACAACACTTATTACAGATTCTTATAAAAAGAAAAATATTTATAGGTCAATAAAAGATATTTTACCACTGACCGAAAATAAAATATTTATTGATTCAGTATAACATATAAGTACAAAAGTGTAAGTGTGTGTACATGAAATAAAACTTAAGTGGAAGGAAAGTTCAGGGCCGAAAGTATTTCTTGTAAAAGTAAAGGCCACGACATGGAACACGCTTAGCTTAACTAAGCAAAGAGCCAAATAACTTTTCCGCTACATTAACTTAACTGCGGCCACTTGACTGCGGCAACGCCTCCGCTCCCGGCGCCACTTCATGGAAAAACCCTTCGAACCCACTTGCGTTACCCAGATAATATGACAAAAAAATTTCACGGCTCTTATTTCCTCTAGGTTAAGCATAATTAACTAATGATTAATATTGCAGCGAGATCATGTTCACATATAATTATATTTCGACATGTTATGTACATATTTATATAATGTTTACGTGTACTTATTATATTATATGCCAAGATTGAATTAATTGTAAATCAGTTATCTCGGCGTACCTCTGAGTTATGGACGTGAGCTCATATTTATTTATAACAAAGGTTTCTTGAAATTACCACCCATAATGATTAGTTTGTTTCCGAAAAAAAAGCTGGCAGCTGAATGAAATTCATCAACAATGATCCTATGGTATGTAAATACAAAAAGTAATCATCTGTTGTGAATGTTATTGAAATATTAATTTCCGAGATCTTTTCAAGTTACTAATCTACACATCAAGAGCTGTATGGCAAAACTATTACGTTAATTGAAAACAGTAAACAAACCAAACTTTATATAATTACTCAGACCTTCATTTACATTGGGGAGGGCCGAGCGGAGCGCTCTGCCCTCATGAGTTGGCGTATGACTTGTGCGGCTATCGCCGGAGCGAGATGGCGATTCTGATAGATTTCTCTACGTGTTATTGTTGGCGTAATGTCCGCCGCGGCGATCCCATCAGCGCGAGGCCTGATTAAATCGGCGGCCGGCATCGTTAGGGCGCCACGGAAATTTGTTTCGGTCCGCCTTTTCTCGATCCGCAAGTAAATAGTGTACGTAACGGTTCAGACTCGAGAGCTCGGCTACGAGGGCGGGAGCGGGGGCGGGGGCGAGGGAACACATTGATTCAAACAGTTTTGTGAACGCAGCGAATTCGGAAGACGCTTACTA
>JAABKM020000032.1:69567-80572 GCA_016277805.2 Papilio aristodemus | reverse complement strand
AAATGGATACTCTGAACATTAATGGATGAAATGATAAAACAAAAAGATACACATATAAGGTTCATAGCCACCAGCGGAGCGCAATAATGTCTCCGAAGAGTGAAATTGTTGTTTGAATATTGAGGAAGGTAGTGGCGAAAGGACGGAATTAAGTTTGCAAAACATTCGGAATCGTGCAAGAGTTGTTGAAGTTGTGATACAAAGGGAACGCTGCCCGAAGCTTGGCCGACCGGCTGACACGAATACAAATCGTCTTAAATTTAACTCAAATGGGAATAAATATCGTACTTTTGTTAAAATTTACCCGAAGAGTCAACACATAGACTATTAAGAATCTACTAATACACCAGATATTTATTTAAAAATATTTTAATAATAAGTTAAATGTAACTTAAATTAAAGTTACAAACTAAGTAGCCATAGAAACACATATACTATATAATTAAACTTTTCAATGACGCCCGAACTTAAATCATAAATACTAAAAGTTAGCAAAATGAAGAAAAACTCCCAAATCAAAATAAGTTCATTTGTTAATGTAGGCGCCATTAAGCTTAATGTTACCTTTATCATGACTTTAGCGGTTAGCTGCTTCCCATTAACGTGGAGGGCGCACAGGGCACGTCTCTGTAACCGCGGGGGGCGGGGGGCGATCGGACCTGGTGTTTTACAGTTAGATAAAGCATTAATGAAGACATAACAGTCGGCGCGCCGTGGCCTTACAAGACACGATAAAGCTGGTAATGAGGCAACTCTATATGGTAATCTGCTGTTATGTTAATCAGGGAACAAACTAAATTCTTGTTAAGTAGGAGCTCGGAGGGCCCGATGCCACGTATCTTTTAATAGTGAGAAGTAATGAGGCGATACGACGCGATGGTTTTATCGTTTTAAGTTTTCTGTCTGAACGTGCTACGGGTACGGCTATCATTGTACTCAATGGTCGCTTAGCATCGTCCTTGTCGACACTCTGATATTTGTTTGTAATAATCATTACATTTACTCGTTTAGAATTTTTGTCGAGTGTTAATTAAATTTAAAGCGATTTCTATAAACCAATAACTTGTCAGGAGGCTGCGAAGTAAAATTTCTATGTGAAAAAACACAGCGCTTTTATGATTCGATATATTGAGACGTTTAGAGAGTTACTTTGTTATTTCTTTCATCAAAGTATGTTTACAAATAATTTATTTTCCCCCACTATTTGTATTCGATTTATTAACAACAAAGTGAGGCGAATAAGAAAAACCGAAACATAAGACGTTTATTTTCCGCAACGGTGTGTAAAAAGAAACGCCGACTCCTGCGGCCCTTTGATGGAATCCGATATATTCATATTTCGTGTGAAATACTCTTTTATGCCGTCCCCGGGCGGCGGGGGCGGCGGCGGCGGGCGGGGGGTCTCGTAAACAAGTTTTATAATCTTACGGGAGGAGGAAAACGTTTGGTTTTTATCGCGAGAGATTAGTGATGTCCTGTCGACTCGCCCTCGGTCTTTACATTCCGCGTTAATATGTGATCTCGTCATAATATAACATAGTACATTTGAAATCATTCATTAAATTACTATTCTGTACAATACTTTTAAGTGTAATGACAAGTGTAATATACGACTTACTAGAGACTTAAAACTATTTCAATGTGTTGTACCTATGTTATTTATAACCTATGAGCTGCGAGTCACCAGTCCGAAAGGTCGTGGGTTCGTAGCGAGTTTGAACTGTTTTTATTTTATCACATTGTCATTGTCTTAAAAAGATAACATAGATAAAAAAAACTCACAGCTTATAGACTATAAATAAAATACAAAACAAAGTACGTACAAAAACAGCAGCGCGAGTATACTGCAATTAGAAATCTTAAGCTAAGCGCACATCGTTCATTACGCTTGACTGTATCCGAGGCGCAAGGAGTCTGCACACGGCTTTAGTAATTGTGCAGTTTCGCCGCCGCCGCCGCCTCCGATAATACCATTCAGCAACAACACTGCCGGGATTATCTGCGCGCTGCGCTCGCCCCGCGCCATGTGTACACACTCACAGTGCCATTGTTGTTTCCTAATTAGTATCAGCTTTCACCTAAATATTGTTTCGTGCCGCCGTACGAACGAGAATGTAACTATAGTGCTCATAGTATATTGTAACAAGTATAGCGTGAGAACCAATCGAAGAAGAAATCGTTATAAAGTTGTTTTAAAATAGATTAGTTTGTAAGAGATACTTGTTGAATTGAATTGTATGAAGATTACATATGCCTTGTATTTATTGAATTCCTTTGTTGATTTGATTTAAGTGACATCCATTGTTTAGGCCACGTTCGAAGTGACGCGACCCAAAGGGAGTGCGGAATGTTAAGTAACCCACAGGTCGCGGTGACGAGCCATAGAATATAATAAGGACATTAATAACATCGGCTCGACGGCGAGGTGACAGCGAGGTGACGGCGACGCCACGGAACATCCGCGCGATATCATCTATGCCTGAATTATTATCACGGCTTCCGAGAAAACTCAAACCTAACGAGTTGTTTGATGTTCCTGTGTTTTGGTAAAATAAATATTAAGGCGTCTGCGACATGATAAATGAAGAGGAATAAACAATGGGTTTGTATTAAGTCACACGACCACATATTTAAAGATGTAGAACTTTTTTGTTATATTTAATACCTACTACTATGTAGGTAAACAAAACGGGCACGCGAAGAGAGCTTCCGGTTTGACCAGCCGAGTATGCATTGGCAATGAAAGTAATACGGTATTACAGTAAGCTACACCGATACAGCGCTGCTCGCCACCGTCACCACTAGCCAATCAAACTGTTCATACCTATACTGATGCGTGCCGGATGTGCTGGGTTGTGTTTTACTACCAGTGCCACGTGGGCCCCGTAGCGTAGCATCTTGAACACCCACAAGCTATAGCGGGTCCTAGTTCCGTTTCGCAGTAGACGTAAAATTTATCATAATTCTGTCATCCAATCCCTCACACTGTGTATCATGTGTTAAAACACGTTAATGTCTATCTTAATACATTGCATATACCCAAGTACTTGTATCGTCAGAGCACTAGAATATTTGTCTTAGTATTATTGCAAATTTCACTTCCGTGGTCCGAGTCTTCATTGTTCGCATCACTGGTTACGTTTCAGACATGACGTCTTCCTCCCGACTCTCGATCACACGTTTCCCGGCAACCGACAGATTTGCGAATGAAAAGAGCTGAGAATTCCTTAAAAATTCCATTTTACGGGAACATTCTCGGGATGCGGTCACGTGACAAATGATAGCATTTCGGAAACTTACCAGCGGTTATGACGTCGGCTAAAAGTATTTTTGTTTCGTGAGCACAGTAATAAACAAGTGAACGTTTTGAACACCGCAGTACATACATACATATGTATGTTTAATAATATGCTATACCATATTATGTACACTTATATTAAATGTATGCCTTATATATGTAAAGGACATATAGTACATAAACCCTCGTGGTATATATCTCTAAGCTGTCAATATTGCTACTTACCGGGTTCTTCTTTACTACGGGTAAATTAAAGTCAGAAATGCATAATTTGCTTCCCGTTGCTTCCTGCGTTCTTCTCCCTTCAGCAGTTGTCTGTCCAATAACTGGTACAGCTGAATATATGTATTACATTGCAAATCCTCAGTCCCGAGCGTGTCAAACGAACTTAAAATAAACAAAATGTACATAGTTAATTGCATTGTAAAAATTTGAGCAAATTAATTACAAAAAAAAATCATATTAAATTCAAAAAATAAATAAATTTATAAGATAAAACAAATAGTACAATACATATTCATTTGATACACTATTACACATTTTTATTTTTTACGTCAAAAATACACATAAAAATAATCTGGATATTGAGGCAGTGAAGTCGACTAGTCTGTGGCCGCAACGACCTCCTAAAGTCCCCCCATTGCCCGCGAGACCAAACGCCCGGACTAGGAACTAAGTTGTTGAAGAATGCAGACCGAGTTGATAAGAGTGCCCGCTCTCTTTAATGAGCTTAATTTGCAAAAGTCACGACAAAAAGATAGAGTGTTTACGCTAGTAGAAGTTTGTCAAAGGGCGTCGGGCCGGCGAGGGCTCGGCCGGCCTCTAATGGTGCGCCGTTTGTCGTGATCTGCTTCATCGCGCCGTCTGGATAAAAATGTTAAGCCTTTAACTCGAATTGCGACCGACTCCAAAACCGACTCTCCAAACTTCAGAGAGTGCCTTAATAACGAAAGGATTTAATAATTTGTTGTCTACGAATTGGAATACCTGGGACAATTTTGGGGCAAACGGGCCCCTAAATTGTCCCCGGTATTCCAGGTGTTTTCTCAGTAACGCTTTAAAAACACGTATAATTAACTTGTAATATATTACCTTCTGTATCATGTAATTCATTCAAGTGTGAGCCCAAGCCAGAACAAGGAGAACATATTTTTGTAAGGATGCAACACGAGAAAGAATATCGCTTTGCCGTCGTGTCGACTGTTAACAAAATGCGGTCAGACAATGGTCATAATAAAAATGGAAGAATTTTTAAATTTTAGAAGCAAAATAACCACAGTATTTGTTGTACGTGTTCACATGTCTTCATAATTTAATGCATATACATGTATATGTATGTTTGTACAGACAGGTCGAGACGGCGACGTCGCAGTCAAAATCGAGGAGTCTCATTAAGCTGTTAATGACAAGGATAAACTTTATCACCGCCCCTCGCCCCTGCGCCACCGCCCCGGCCGCTCACCGCCGCCGCCTAACGATGCGCCCATGGAATTTGGACGCTTTTCAAGTCTCGAAATAGTAAAATTCAGCAGAACTAAAGGTAAATAAACGAGTGCAGTAAAAGAGTCAAAGCGTCACTGTCTAGTCCAAACCAAATCCAGCAGCAACACAATGCATATCAATCAAGGTTAATATCGAAGTAGAATATTTAAAAAACTTCAGGGGAAACTTTTAATAAAAAAAAAACAATGCAAATTACCGCATATAATGCGTGAAGACCTATTATTGGTTTTAGTTTCTTATTAATTATTTATACAAATGTTGTAAAATTGCTGTTGGTCTTCCTATAAATTAAATAAATAAATAAAGTACTCATGCGCATAAATTATAAGCGATTACCGCTTAACTATAACTTAACCAGTTCCACTTGGGCTATCACATTGCGCTTTATATTTCGAACAGAATCGAAAGCTTCGATACGGTCGACTTACAACAGCTACATCGATTCCTATCTCCTGGTTTATTGCGGCTTCATATCGCTGACGGTGCTGATGTGTCGAGTTTAGTTCGCAAACAATTTGATGGCAAGTTACTCAATGGTTACGAAGGAAAGCTATGCATATTTACTTCTACATGAGGAAACAATTTAGAACGTTACGGAGGTCAGTGAACAACAAATGCACCCCGCACGCTGTGTCCGTACTGCGAACCATGAAAAATAAAAAAAAACATGATTGTCTACCTTTGGTACCTTATGATAATGTGTTATGCTAAATATTGTACAAGTTTATTAATTTTTTTTATTGATGTTACAACACATCTTAGCGCACGAATAATAAGATACGAATGCAATAAAATTTGAATATGTACTGTGAATACGCTCTAACTTATACTGTCGAACGCCCAAACTAACCATTGTGTGCTACGCAATAAAATACAAAGTCGATTAACCGTTTAGTTCTTAAGCCCCGCCGCAACAAAAGTGAGTTATGCCCGTAGGTGGGCAATGGAGCCGTTATCTGGAGTTCATTTCATAAATAAGACCAAAGCTGGGCGACAGTGCGGCCGGCGTGCGTGCGGTGCCAAAATTCAAACCGAGCCTCACGAGGGCTGCGGCAAACTTTACGATCGATTTTCGCATTTTTTACTTACATGTTTGTACTAAATATGGCAGAGCCGACGGCAGTGAGGTGTCGTCAACTAACTGTCGAGACAACAGGTCGACCAGGATACCCACCGCGCAACTTGTATTCCTCAAGTCCAATCTGTTTTCAATGACCAATACATGCTTTCTTATTAGATAAACTTTCAATATGAAACATGCGCGGCGATGAGCGAGGCCGAGCTGTAGAAGAAAATAAAATACACCGGTTAACAATAGTTCTCGGTGCGAGTTTTCTCCCACTGTGTTTCAAATCCAAATTGCGATTTTGCTCAAAAGCTTAGCGCAGTCTGAGTCTTAGTGATATAGAAAGTGGATTTGAACTTTGTCGTTTGAAAATAGATATAACTGTTGAAGTAACTGCTGATTATATCATGTTCCACGATAGATAAACTATTTCTGGGTTCAGAGTTTATATTGGATAATTAAAATGACTTTAAATAGAATTCACACAATTTACATCAAAATGTTTGTTTGTACGTACGTTCACTGCTGAACAAAATTTTATTTCTTGGAAATTCTAAAATATGATCCTTATGTATGTTATGGAATTTAAATGTTAAATGTAGTATAGGTTTTTAAACCATACAGAATTAATTATTAAGAGTATGCCGATTAAAATCATAATGTTGAAATTTTATACGGAATGAGGTTCAAATTGCTCATTGAAGTGCTCTCAATGACGACGGTAATCAATCAAATTTTACTATGAGATATGGGCTTTGAGCAGACGTCGACGTGATCAACTATTAATGTTCAGTGCTACGAGTACATCAAGACTTGCGATACCAGCTATTTATTTAAATTTGTTTTAAATATATTTCCGCAGATGCAATCCTATCAAATATGATTACAGGAAAAGTTTTGGCACAAAGAATCACGTCGAACGTCTGTATCCTTAACAGAGAGTTTTTTTTATAATTTAAAAGGTTCCTTTGTCTATTTTGTAGCAGCCCTGAATGATTATGTCTCCCCGCAGACAGCCCGCACAGCACGGCCGCCCATTAATATTCCTCCGCGATGTATGGCGGAGCGACGCGTGCTTGATTTGGAGCCCTCGGATGCTATCGGCGTCAATAAATAGCGGTCCACAGCTCGTCGGCTGCCAAATGACAATCGCTATACCGAGGGAGTTACGTCCTCGACAACCAGAGTCTTCTTCCCTGACGCCGTTAGCGCCTACCCAGCACTCCGCAAAATAGAATTGGTGCCCGTGCTGGTGCAAGTCCTAACCGGACGCGGGGACTTCGCCAAATACCAGCAAAAATTCAAGTGCAAAGGGACCCCTTCGTGCATATGTGACCCGGCACGGGGAGAATCCGTGCTGCACGCAATAATAGACTGTCCTGTCTTTGAGGCGCACAGGACAGAAGTAGTAATTAAAATTAATGAAAAAATAGAAATAAACAACATAAGGTACCTAATCAGCAATAAAATCACCAAAGATTAATAAGTCGAAATAAGACGCCTGAAAACTAGTCATTGTGTTATTATTTTAAATTGTAGAATATTGTTCAGCTTTTAACTCATTTCAACTTTTTTAATTTGTCTTTTTTTTATTAGTTTTATTTTATATCCTATCCAACTAGTCAAATTTATTGTAATGCAGAATCATTGTAAAAATGGTATAATACAAGAAAAAAATTTTTGGTAATAAAGAATAAAAACGGTTCTGGCTCACACACATGCCAGTCGAACGAGAGAGCGGAATAGCGTCGCAATAAAAAACAATGGCAATCGCTGTGCGCCGCGTGGCCGGTGAACTAGTACTCGTTTACTTTCTTTAAGTCATTTATGATGTAAGATTTCCTTCTTTTTCAGCCGATCATCGTCCGCCGCTGGTCGTAGGCTTCTCCATCGATCGCCTCATAGATCGGTCCTCCGCCACCCCCGTCCAGTCCAGTGTCGCAACTTTGACTTACGTATTATGAATTAACGGAGATGTTTTGATTAGTAAAGATTTCTTCGACACTTCTCACAGATGAGTAAAAAAATAGAGTTAACATCTACGAGCTATCAATCACTCGCTTTTGTCTATTGCATTTAAACCAGCGAATGACAAATAAGTTGTTTGTGGTTTTTTCTACCTATAATTAAACCATATTCACCAGCGGAGCTAATCACAAAAGGAGATAAATACCGTAAAGGGTAAGGGGAAAGTTACTTAGACATCGTGACAGTTGTGTCTGATGTTACAAGGATGACGTACTTATCTCTGCGTCAAACTACAGCATTATTACAATACTCGTATATGAGACACGCTATTAAATTTAAATCATACGGACGATGTCGATTACGTGTTCGTTCATCTGTTGTCTTACGTGTACATATTTAATATATTCTGCCCCTTCTCCGCCATCATTTTGACAAGTTATTATAAATGTATCCTGAATACAATTAAACCATAATTCTCGTAATCGGGACCCACAGCTGGCGCGGGGCGGGCATTTCATATTCTACTAACGGACTGCGGACTAAATTTGATTTAACACAACTTAATTCCATTGTGTCTGTGTCCCAGCGACTATCTATTCGAGTCGCGTTGTCAGCTGACGACCAACAATCAACTGATAACAATCGATTCTTGCTCGTGTCGTGGCGGTGGTAATATAGATACCGAGTACAAGCAATAACTATGATGTCATTGCTCGGGCAACATGTTAATAAGTAACAGATATGCGAATAAAACCAGCAATGTATTGTAAACAAACAAAACCATCGTAGTTATTAACGTAACAATGTGTACTTAATCCGCAGTTCTGATCAAATAGGAAGATGCGGGCCTAGAGCAAGTTATCTGGTGGGCCATAAATTTATTTACAATTGGCCGATCGGAGATACGCTGTCTCGTTATCAACCAATATTTGTCGCATTGAGCTGTCGCAGATTATAAATTGTTTTCTGATCTATAGATGCGGGAGGCGGGGGAAAATTTTACTTATCGTAATAAAAACTACACCTAACAAAATCACTTATTATTGTGGACTGGTTTCATATGGTTTCATAAATATTTAAATAACCCGGCCCGTTGATTAAAATCATTATTAAAAAATATATCTAGTGTATGTACATATATGAGACGCAGTTACTTTAGAACGAACGCTCGAGGACAGCCTATAAACTTTGCTTACACCGCATTGCCGTTGCACAGTAACTTGCGACAGCCATCTGATTCATAGCTTTTGCTTTATATTCTCGAATAAATGTTAAGAAATGACATAATATTCAGAGTGCGTGCGCCATCTCCAGCCGCCAGTTCCAGGTGCCGACTGCTCTCCGACAATAAATAAATGTGTTTATTATCCTAAGCAAAGGAAATTTCATGATAAAGAAGCCTCCGTAAAGTCCCATGATGTGCGGCCTGCTCACAGGTCACGAGTATCTCTAACAAGTTTAAACTAACGTTAATGCGATCTTGTTAATCTGTGTCAATTTTCCAGGATTTCTTTATGCAAAGAAGTTATAAATGAGCACGCAAAAAAAGGATTTCCTTTTTCCATCAATCCCCCCATCTTTAAATCCTTTCCATCTTTTAATTAGATAATGCTGGCTAATAGATAATCAATGCTGGCTCCGTAATATTGTATAAAAGCGTATACTTTTGTATTTATATTTATAAAGTATTTTGATTCCTTTTTAAATCTCAACAAGAGGAAGATAAATGAAATGATGAGTTTCCCTGAAAGCGATAACTTACGTTTGCAGAATTTTCCCCAATACATTCTGAAAATGTGAGATCCGGGCCCAAGATAACGCAGCCGCACAAAAGACTAGGATTTATACCGGCGAGTCGAAAAGTGATAAACGGCAGTATCGAGACAAATGGACCGGGAAATAAATTTACCAGAAGGCGAAGCGGAATGTGTGCGAGCGTACCTTTTGTGTTAACAAGTGCACTCCGCGACATCTTCCGCGGCCCCTTTATCCGGCGGCCTGGAGAGTGCTCGTGTCGTGATAGACATTGTAGAGCTGGGACAGGCGACGCCGCGCCAGCCCCGGTCCCTGGTACTATAACATTCTAAGGAAAATACATTCATGAAAATAGCATGAACAGTTGCAGTTCAATTTGCAGTTTTTTTGTTGTATATTGTTCTTTGACCCTATTGGTCTCACGAGTCGACCACTTCGATTGTATTTCGACACGGATTTTGTTAATTATCGAAGCGACATCCTAATGTCTTTACCTGCATGTATGTATAAAGACCGTGTATGTATAAAGCTTGCTGCTTGCTGGAATCACTTGTAGCCCGCTCCAACACATACTGCAGACCCCAGAAAGGGTCGGTAGAGCGGACATATTCAAAATTAATTTTTTCCTAACAACAGAAATATTTACACAGGCGTGTGAATATAATAAACGGTCGAATTTTTAGACTTCAATAAATATTTACTGACTCGCTCTTCGCTGAAATAATATAATACATGTCGGAAAAGTTCTTTTTGTTTTATATCATACGCATTAGAAAAACAGCGGCAGTTTGCGGCCATGATATACGGCGTGTGGGACGCGGGACGCGGGATGTGGGGGACGCGGGGTGCAGGGGGAGGGGTGCTCGGTATCTCGAGCACGTTGCGTCGGTTTTTGTTTCGACTCAAGTTTTTAGAGCAAGTCTTTGCCAAGACTTTACAATGTTCTCTCTAGTTTGCTTTTGTTTGTACTTTATTGTAGAATTTTTAAAAAAAAAAGGAGATATGAGGACACAAAAGACACATTCCTTTTCGTTACATCTGAGCCTACTCTACCTGCTGACCCAGAACTGACATTACAGTTTAACTTCTGGATTCGGTTCTGACTTCAATGTTTTTTTTTTACTAAATATAAAGAGACTTGGTTATAAAAAGACTTTAAATAAATAGAGCACTTGAGAAAAATTAGGTTGGAAGAATAACTCACGATTAACAATAGTTGTAAATAATGTTTGTAATAAAGAATATCAAACTTTGGCAAAAATTACCATAACATTGTGTGTCTGTGAAAACTTTTTATCTTAACAACAATACTACATTTTCATGTATAATTAGTGTTTGTTTTCAATTTATAATTGTATTTAAGAAAAAAAATGAACGTAAATCAAACTAACGCTGGTTGATACAAGATAAATACA